>JABSNV010001143.1:72500-86022 GCA_024085815.1 Flaveria linearis | reverse complement strand
GGAGAGGGTACAACTTGCAGCAGCAATATACTCAGCTTCAGCAGTAGATGTAGCAATTGATGTTTGTTTCTTACTCTGCCAAGAAACTAAACAATTGCCTAGGAATTGGCAACCACCAGAAGTGGATTTTCTGGTGACTTTGCATCCTGCATAGTCACTATCAGAGAAAGCAACTAATTTGCAAGAATGCCCAGCTGAATACCAAAGACCTAGTGATTGGGTACCTTGCAGATATCTAAAGATCCTTTGACTGCAATCAAATGGGATTCTTTAGGTGCAGCCTGAAATCTAGCACAAGCACATGTTGAAAACATGATGTCTGGTCTAGAAGCTGTAAGATACATCAAGGACCCAATCATACATCTGTAAAGGGTTTCATCAACCGCTTTACCTTTCTGATCTACATCTAGTTGTGTGATGCTGCTCATGGGAGTAGAACGGGGCTTACAGGATTGTAAATCAACTTATTTAACAACTCTTTGGTATACTTGGACTGATGGATGAAGATTCCATCATCCAGTTGTTTGATTTGCAAACCCAGAAAATACTGTAATTCTCCCATAGCACTCATTTCAAATCTCAGCTTCATAAGCTTTGTAAATTCATCACACAACTTTGAATCAGAGGATGCAAAGATGATGTCATCAACATAAATCTGAACAAGGAGCTTATGTTGTCCCACAGTCTTGATGAATAAGGTTTTATCAATGGTGCCTCTAGTGAACTTATTTTCTAGAAGAAAGGTTGAGAGTGTCTCATACCAGGCTCTAGGTGCTTGCTTCAGCCCATAGAGAGCCTTATCAAGCTTGTACACCCAATCAGGATGTTTATTGTCCTCAAAGCCTGGTGGTTGACACACATAAACCTCTTCTTTTATTTTTCCATATAGGAAGGCACTTTTGACATCCATTTGATAAACCTTGAGACTGTGAAAGGCAGCATAAGCTAAGAACAGTCTGATTGCTTCCAGTCTGGCCACAGGTGCAAAGGTCTCATCATAATCGATGCCTTCCTCCTGTGCAAACCCTTGGACAACCAGTCTGGCCTTGTTCTTGACAATTTGGCCCTTCTCATCTGTTTTGTTCCTGAATACCCATTTGGTGCCTATAGCACACTTATCTTTGGGTAATGGAACAAGCTCCCACACTTGCTGTTTCTTGAATGAAGAAGCTCAAGCTGCATAGCTTCCACCCATCCATTGTCTCTTAAAGCAATATGATAGTTCTTTGGCTCTTGCTGACTGATGAAGAGAGCATAGAAGCAGAAGTTGGACAATTGATTCCTGGTTGAAACTCCAGCATGGATATCACCAATGATTGTGAAGTGGGGTGATTCTTGAGCTCTTGATAAACTATAATATCTGTGCAAGTGTTTGTAGACCCATCAGTAGCAACAGATGGTGATGTAGATTCCTGAAACCATGTAGAGGATGGCAGCTTAAACGAAGTAAGTAGAGCAGCAGAAATCTCATCAGCATTTGTAGTGGATGGAGCTGCTGAGGCTACAGGAGCATCAGGTTCAGTGGACTTAGGCAGGTTGTCACTAAACCTGAAGAGGTGAGTACTGACTTCATCATCATCAGTACCACCAGGTGGGGATCTATTGACAGGCTCAACAGATGGAGATTGATAAGGAACATATTGCAGTATGTCCAGATCAAACAACTCCACAGGATTTTGTGGAATCTTGTCCTTTGGAGATTCATTGAACTTAACATGCAGAGTTTCTTCAACCCCCCTGGTTCTACAGTTGAAGACTCTGTATGCTTTGCAAGTTGATGAATAACCAACAAAGTACCCTGCATCCACCTTACTAGCAAACTTATGGAGGGGTTGCTAGTGTTGAGAATAAAACAAGGACACCCAAAGGCTCTAAAGAATGAAATAAGAGGAGCCAAATGATGAAGAACTTCATATGGAGTCTTCATCAACCTATTATTTACTAAAGCTCTATTTTGTACATAGCAAGCTGTATTGACAGCTTCAGCCCAAAAGTCAGTGGCAACCCAGAGTCAGCCAACATTGACCTTGCTGCTTCAATGAGGGTCCTGTTCTTTCTCTCCACCACTCCATTCTGCTCAGGAGTTCTAGGAATGCTAAACTGCCTTCTAATTCCCTTGGACAAGTAGAAGTCATCAAGTGTGTGGTTTCTAAATTCTGTTCCATTGTCACTCCTTACACACTTGACCTGTAGGGATACTGCTTTTCTACTTGTAACACAAAGTTCATTATTGTCTTTGCTGCTTCATCCTTGGAGTGCAAGAAGAAAGTCCATACAAACCTGGAGTAATCATCCACAATTACCAGCAGTATTTCTTCTTTGCCATGCTCATTACTCTGACAGGACCAAAGAGATCCATGTGCAGAAGTTGTAAGCAGGCAGTGGACTTTGGTTCTTCTATTGAAGGGAATGAAACTTTGTGTTGTTTTCCTTTCAAGCAAGCAGTACAGTCATCTTCACACTTGAACTCCTTCAGAGGCAATCCTCTTACTAAACCATGGCTTATAAGCTGATTCATGTTCTTGAAATTTACATGACCCAGCTTTCTATGCCATAGTGTAGACTCTTGAGGAGATGCCTTGGAGAATAGGCAAGGATGGCCTTTTAGATCCATCTTTTTGGAAAGATCTAAGGCATACACTCTTCCTGTCCTGTTGGCCTTCAGGAAGTGTGTTCATCCAATGCCTTGTCAATCAACTCAGAACTTTGGATGATAGAATCCGACAGTTCTGGCTTGTGAAAGGGCAACATGGCCTTTGTCACACATTTGACTGACACTCAAGAGGTTGTACTTGAGATTCTCCACATGGTTAACATCATCAAACCTTATTTCCCCGTTGGAAACAAAGCCTTTTCCGACGATGTAACCCTTTGCATCATTGCCAAAGAAACAAATCCCTTCTTTCCTTGAGAGTAGTCATTAAGAAGGGAGCTGCTTCCTGTCATGTGCATGGATCCTCCACTGTCTACATACCAGATGCTTCTATGGCATGTTGAAGAACCCTGCAAACACAACCATGTGTTAGTTTGTCTTGGAGACCCAAACCTGCTTGGTTTGGGTCTGTTCTCAGCTACAGTGCAGCACTAACAGTGTGTTGTTATGTGTGACAGCTTGAGGTGAAGAAGATGGTACAGAAAAGGAACCCTTTGGCTTGGACTTCCTTTTCTGTGGTTTCAACACAGGAGCATCTAAGTGGTTGACTCTTCCCACTAGCTGCTGAACCATCATCACCAATTGTGTCTGATTCTGTGATAAGGCTTTCAGCTCTTCAGACACATTGGAGTTTGCTGATGATGAGTTCCTATGTTGTACCATCTTTTTCTGAGCAACCTCAGCTGTTGCCTGAGTTATCCCTACCTTCTTTTTAGATCTAGCTTTGGGCTTAGGGATTTCAGGCTTGGATGTTGCTAATACAAACTTGGTTTCAAACTCATTCTTCATTTTATTGATGCTCTCAGTAATTTTCTCCTTCTGTTTGAGTTTGGAACCCCTTTTGTACCAGCAATCATCAGTAAGATGATTGAACAAGCCACATATCTCACATGGCTTTTTCTTCATCTTATGCTGATCATCAGCTGAAGAGGATTTAACTGCTAAAGACTTGTTCTTTAGCTGTTTGTCATCAGTACTAGCAGTTTTCTTCCTAGTGCCTGCTTTCCTGGTATCCTCTCTAGCTGTCTTCAAACCTTTCCTACTGTTAGTTTTCTTCTCTTTAGTGCTAACAGTATTTGAGGTTTGAACTTCAGATGTTGTCACTTGCTCTCCAGTACCTTCAGTACTTCTAGTGACAACTCCTGAGTTGATCAGCCTTTTGGTCATGTGACTGTCTATCTCTGATGATGCTGATTCAGAGGATAGTAAGTCACATGATGAGAAGGATTGGTTATTGCTCTCCCCTCAGATTCCACTTCTGCTCTTGAAATGAAGTCTGTAGGAGGAGCAGTGTGATTATAACCAATGCCAAACTTCACATTGGAAGCTGATTGCTTGCTAAGAAGCATTTCAAAACCCTTGCATGATTGCACCCATCGATCACACTCAACTTGGGTGGTTGCAAGAGTTTCCTTGAGGTCTTTGTACTTCTCTAGAAGTACATCTTCCCTAGCTTTAGCATCTTTGATTTGGCATTTAAGCTTGTAAATCTCATCATTTTTATCTTTTAGAACAACCTCAAAATCAGCTTTTCTTTTGGAAATATTGTGCTCAAGCTCAAGATTTTTATCTATTAAAGCTACATTTCCTTCTCTAATAGAAGCAAATGCTGCTATGCATGACTCTGAACAAAGCTTGGCTTTTGCCTCAGTGGATACCTGAGATGAGGCATTGGATGATGACCCTTCAGCAGAATCAAGGGCCATCAGAGCAAGATTTCCAAAAGGTTAATCACCACCATGTTGACCAGCACCTTGGAGTAGTGGTTCCTGACCAGATAGCTCTTCTGGTAGACTACTCCAGTCAACAGCAGTTGGGGTGAAAAAGCTTTGTTGTTGAGGTTGTGTGTGGTGATGAGATTGGGAAAAGTGAGGCTCTGGAAGAGCATGAGGTGGTTGAGCCGGGGGTGCTTGAGTTTGACCAGGCTGAGGCATGTAGTAACAGGGGTAAGGATAAGGCATATGACCCTGTGGCACAAAATAAGCAGGTGGTGCCTGTGCCTGAGATGGATGGGTAGAACTGTAGGAAGGTTGCCCTTTGTGCTGTGAGCTATTGCTGGGAAAAGTCACAAAGGGTGCAGATGAGTTAGATCCAGATGATCTACACTCTCTTGCAAAGTGTCCAAGCCTTTGGCACTTGTGACACCTCAACTTGCTCTTGTCAAAACCAACTTTGGTTTTGCCAGAGAGTCCTGGGAATTTCCTACCAGTTCTTTTGTAGAACTTCTGAGAGCGGATATTTATCATTGCCATTTGGTTCAAAATATCCATCTCTTCCAGATCATCATCTGGAATGCCCTTCAAATCCTCCATCAGAAAACACAAGTTGTCACCACCACCTCCTGAACTACTAACACTAACAAAAGCTTGTTCTGAGTTTGTAGAGAAATCAATATGCTCATCATAAGAACTTTCTGATGAAGCATATTCTGACTCATGACTTATCAAGGCAGCATTACCTTGGACAAAGTCATCAGTAAGTTTGCCAGAAGATGACAACTTCCTCTTTTGCTCTACCTCTCTCTCTCAAAAGTGAGCAATTTCCCATGAAGTTGGGTGAGAGATAGAGTGTCCAGGTCAGCACTGGAGCGTAGGACAATGGTATATGTGTCCTATCTCTCAGGCAATGACCTGAGGAACCTGTTGTTCATCTGGCTTTTGGAGTACTCTTGTTTAACCATCTTCAGCTCAGAGATCAAACAAGAGAACCGCTCAAACTGCTGGGTCAGAGTCTCACCTTTCTATATGAGAATGTCACATATTGTTGGGCGAGGATTTCCCTATTGTTTGCTAAGACCGAATCAGTTCCTCCAAATTGTTCCTTTAGAGCAACCCATAGGTCATGAGCAGACTCATGATGCAAGAGCCCTGAATATATCTCGTTTGGAATGGCCATGGCTAAAATTCCATGGGCTCTAGCATCAATTTCGAACAGCTTTAGATCTTCGTCCGAATATTGTTCAGGTTTCTTCGCAACCTGTTCATTAGATTCCGGGACGCTCACCATAGGCTTGTATGGCCCATGCACCACTGACTTCCAACAACCAGCACTGTTGACAGCCAAGTGGTGTAGCATACGTCTTTGCCATATGTTATACTCATTCCTAACCAGCATCGGAGGCTTGGTTGCGGAACCAGTATTGTGAGGATCATTGGTTGGTGTTGTCATCTCAGGTTTTGGTCAAAAACAAGTTTAAACACGACAAACGTAACTCAAAACCACCAAAAGACCTCAAGATTTTGGCCGGAAACAGCAGAAACTCACTCTCTATGGCTAACTCTTGCAAATTGCTAATTCGATCAAACAGAGAGATCAAAAGAGCAGTTTCAAATGATCAATAGTGAAATCGATCAATGATTAACCTGCTCTGATACCATTTGACAGGATCTCAGCCTCTCGGTTGATCAATTAGATTATGTTTGCAGCGGATTTAGCACATTAATTAGCAATTAAAGCAAGAACATAAAAGATATTTCAATTTAAAAGCATAAACATAGAGAGAGAAGAGTTCTGCGAAACAATAAATGTTCTATTGGTCGCACGTTTCGGCAATTAAAACTGTATGGTTACCCATCCTTTTATAGGCGGCAAAAGGATGGGTTGATGTCCTTTTTCTGACATCACTGAATATTCAAATTACAACTGACAAAAACATAAAACTACTGAAGATGTCAACAACTGACATCTTCTTACAAAAGTTCCTAAGTGCTGACAAAAGTAAACTACTGAAATCCTACAACGACTGAAGAACAAACTCTTCAGTCGTTTATAACTACTGATACTATAACAACTGAAGAACATGCTCTTCAGTTGTTGTACAACTACTGAAACAAAATAAACTACTGAAAAAGAAAAACCACCACAACAACTGAAGAAGACTTCTTCAGTTGTTGTCACAAACTCTGAGTCTTCAGTACTTGGTCTTCAGACTTGGCTTCAGATGATATAACAACTGATGACTTCAGTAGATATCATCAGTTGTTGTCTTCAGTCTTTGTCTTCAGACTTTGTGCTTCAGTAGAAGGTCTTCAGTTCTTCAGCTTTTGATTCTTCAGTACTTGTCTTCAGTACTTGAAGTCTTCAGTACTTGTAAGATCAGTACTTCAGACTTCAGTACTTGGTCTTCAGTACTTTGGAGTCTTCTTCAGCTGATATTCTTCAGTTCTTTGATCTTCATACTTTGTTCTTCAGACTTTGTCATAACAGCTGATGGTTGGAACTAAGATGCTCTCGAGTCTGACATTCAAGCAAGAGAACACAATAGCTGATGGAAGTCTTCAGCAGTTGTTGTGATGTCATGTGGGACTTAGAGGTTTTCCTGATCTGGCTCATTGGTTCTTTTGGTCCAACATTAATTTGTTTGTTTCAAACTCAGCGAGAGCTACACGTTCAATTAATGACTCTATTTTAACATTTCTTTCCAAAAGATTTCTCTTTAAATGCTCATTTTCTTTTAAAGCTTCATTTAATTTGATAAAATATTTAGACTTATTTATTTTAAGTTCCTTATTTATTTGTTTTATCTCTTTTTCATTTTCTAATAACAACTTATTAGCTTTATAAACTCCAAATAATCTAATTTTGCATGGAGAATAACACATATCTTGAACTACCATATAAAGAAGACCCATGACCACTTTCTTGGTAGCTAGGGCCTTTTCGCATTGACAGACTCGGGTGTTCTTCTTTCTTTCCTCTTCCTCCTGCTTCTCTGCTTCCTTGCCTGCTCTCTGATCTTCACTTTCTTCAAGCTTAACCTCCCTCTTCTCAACCTGCTCTTGCTTTCCACATTCTTTAGCTTCATCAATCTTTAGTTCTTTAACTTCCTCAATCTCCATTTCTTCATCCTTACCTTGTTGCTTGACACTACCACCACAATCTTCTTCCATAACCTTATTCTTAAATTCACTAAAAGGATCAAACTCTTCCACTGACTCCTCATCTCTCCTCACCACCTCAGCTACTAACGCATGATTGATCTCTTCCTCTGTTTCTGTAATCAAGCTTGTTTCTTTCTTTTGCTTGGCTTCTTCCTTTTCAGTAATCGGGGTAACCTTTAAAGTTCCAGACGTTCCTGGTTTAGTGATGATTGAAGATGGACATTCTCTTTTAAAATGTCCTAACTGTTTGCAATTAAACATCTTAACTTTGACTTATCAAAACCAAGTTTAGAATTTTGGTTATGATTGTCAAAGTTCCTTCTTCCAGTTCGCTCCATAAATCTCCTTGCATGCAGTGTAAGCATTGCCATTTGCCATTGAATATCAGTTTCCTCCAAATCATCAGGATCCACCTGATACATGTCCTAAACCGTCATCCCCTTACCCTTGAGCTCCCCAGCAACTAAGGCTTCATAACTGTGGATAAACATTCCAAACAGTGCCATGGTATCAGAAGAAATTTGAGTTGTGATAGATGTCTTTGAGCTTGAAACAACACTTGTAGATCCACCACTTGCCTTGTCTGATACACCGAGTCCTGTAGATCCACCATAAGATGCACCATACATAGTCGAGTTTGCAGTGGATAAGATCAGTGCAGCGTTTTGTGGATATACTGTGGCTGACACCAAGGATTGATTGTATTCCATTCTCCTTAAATCCAAGTCAAAAGATTTCAGTTTATTGATTACATCTATGAGCTTGTAATCAGCAAAGTTTCTTTCCTGCTTCAGCATCCTTACTTGTAAGCTCTATTGGGGTGGAAGAGAGTCTAAGAGCTTTGTCACCTGCTCATGATTACCCAACTGGTCATCATATTTCTTAAGAGTGCTCGAGAATGAAAAAAATCTATTAGTAAGATCAGTAAGGCTTTCATTCTTATGTCCTACAAATGATTAAACTCCTTCTCAACTTAGGCTTTCTTGTCCTTCTTTAGATCTTCATTTCCATCATAGAATTCACATAAAGCATCATACAAATATTTTGCACTTGTGTGCTCAGCAAAACGGTTGTATATGTCTTGTGATAAGCATAATGTCAAAGCCCTGATAGCTTTCTGATCACGATCAATTAGCTTGATGTCTCTTTCAGAATAGGTTGATGAATCAGTGTTCACCCTGGTCTGTTCATCGACAGTCACCGTTGGAGTGTGTGGATCTTTCATTAGAGATTCCCATTGATTATGATCCGTGTAAAAGAAAATGGCCTTCAAGCATCGTTTCCAAACCTCAAAACTGTATCCGTTTATAAGCCTCGGTGGCCTATTTGATGAAACACTCTCCAAATCAGAGATGGTAATATTGGTTGATGTCATTTTCCAAGTAAGAAATAGATTCGCTGAACTTCAGTAGATTCACTGGTAAATCTGCTGGCAATTTCGCCCATAGTTTCGCTCGGTAAATGGGCAACAGTTTCGCTTGAAAAATGTTGTAAAGCTTCTAGTTTCGCTCACTGTTTCACTGAAACTAGTAGAACTTTCATTCTAGGACAATTTCACCAGCACTTTCCCTTGTTTGCTTGGTCAAGTAAGGTGAAATTTCGTTCAAACTATGTAGTTTCGCTGGAATCCACAGAAAATTTAGTAAATCACAGAAAATGGTAGTTTCGCTGGAATGAAAACTAGTTTTGCTGGATGAATAGCTAGTTTCGTTGGAAGCAATAGGAAGGTTGTTTGAACAAAAAATCAATCTGAAATCATCCAGATCATAATGAATTGGTGATTGGATGATTAGGATATCTTCTTATGCTCAAACCAAGTATTTTGCAAAAGGTTTTCAATCTAAAAACACACTCTAATGATCTGAAATGAATGAAACAGTGATTTTATCTCAAATCCCTTTTAAAACCCAACAAATCAACAAATCAAGAGCACTAAGGCTCTGATACCATACTGTTGGTCCATCAAAGATCAAATAACAATGCTAATGATAATAAATCTCAATCAAGTACCATTGAAACAAGCATCTAGACAATATTTTATCAAAAGAGTTTCAAAATAGAAACATTTCAACCAAGTAGAATAAAAAAACAAGGCTCAATGATAAAGAAATGATGATTCCAGCCAAAATACACACAAGAACAGTAATGCAAAAGTATATTCTCGAATTAGGGTTGTGCAAAACTTTTTAACAAAAGATTACAAAGATTCATATATATAGCAATTATAGTTTCGCTGACAGTTTCGTTGGGTGGCGAAAGTATCCTAACCAAAGCCTTAGTTTCACCCGGCTGTGAAACACAGTTTCATCGGGTGACCTAAGTCAGCTGACTACGAGCGAAACTATAGTTTCGCTTGTAGTTTCGCTGGGTCAGAAGAAACTACTACAAACATAAAACTAACTACTATTTACATACATTAAACAAACTAACATAGATCCTATTACAAATAAAGTAAAACAAACAAACTAACTACTAAGGTGAGTCCAACCTATACTTGATCTTCATCAGCAAATAAAGTCATTAAGGTGGAAGCTCAACTCGGGACTCTCTAACATCAAGTTAGAAGAGTTACTTTCTTAGAGCAACAACTTACAACTCTTCAGTAATTTATAGCCATGGCAATAGATATTGAACACAAGGTTAAATCACTTCAAGAGACCATTTGAATCTATCATTCTAAGTCTTTAACTCTCAGCATCACAAGAACCTTTGGATGTGCCTTCCTCTACCCATTTAGTGTCATCAAGAATCTTAGATGATGCTATCAAAAATAGGGAAGATGAGCCCAAAAAAGTTGAGGAAATACTCCAAGGATTGGTTAACCAAGTTGTATAAGTTACACAACCAATCTCTTTCTCTTCTAAATGGATTGAAAACTATGAGCCTCTATCTAAAGCTAAAGTCAAAGTGAATAAGCTTCTAGATAGGTATGGCTATGAAAGTTTAGAAGAGAAAGAGATGGAAGCTAAGAAGGTGATAAGGAGGATGAACCAAAAGGTTCAACTTAGGAAGAGAAGAATGGTGGCAATGAAAAGATCCAGGACTTCTTTCTTGCTCTCTCTCAAAAGAAAGAGATCCGATGAAGAATTGCCAAAGAGGGAGCTTGTACTAGGACTTGAAGCCTCTCCTAAGGCATCTGCTGAAGAAGAAGCACCACTACTAAGAGTGCTATCAGAAGCGACAAAGGTGCTGAACAAATCATCTGATGATGCAACTGCCGAAAGTACCAAACAAGAGGCTTCTTCAGCGAATGAATCCTCACACAGAATGATGGTCTACATAAGAGGCACCCAGACCATAGAAGATGACAGGAAAGGCATAGGAGGACTCTTAAAGTTGAACTAGTCCAACTTCATAAGCAACATAAGGACACACTTGCATCTAAACTCAAAAAATCAGATGAAGTGATATTTGGTCAACTGGATGTTAAAGCTGAAGAAGTCACTAAGGATGCTGAGAGAGCTCAAATAACTGCTGATGATCCCAAGTCATCGGGTAAGGCATCAGGAGTAACTACTAGATCTTCAGTAGTCAAACTTACTACAATCTATACCTCTGATAAAGGTAAGAGACGTGTAACTACTGAAAAAAGTTGTAATAGAGTCAAAGAAAAGGAAGACCAGTTTTTTATGACTAAGAAGGTGGAGCTATTCTCACATAAGGTTGAGGAAGAAATTTTGGAACTAAAGGCAGGCAGATCTCAAGAATCTTCTTTAAAAAAGAACATCATTGCCTTAATCATAAGTGCAAAGGAATCGAGAGCTCCAATAAGAGGATTCAACCTTGGTGGTGAACTTAGTAGAACAACACCAAAAGCACCATCTAAACCAAATGCTAAAGTTGTTAGAAGGTTTACATTTAAGTTATCCAGGCCAACTGCCAAAACACTCAAAAGGCAACCACTCAGTAAGCTCCAATATCCTCAACTGTCGAATCCAAACCTATGACCGCTACTCAAAAGAGAGAGAAGGAAGATCAAGAGAAATGTCCCCTCACAGCTTAACTTGAGTTGGAAGGATCAATTTCAATAAGGTTATGGAATGGAGCATTGCTAAGATGAAATCAAAACTGATAGCTGCAACTCATACTGAGATGGAGAAATCAGCTAAGTTGGCTAGAAGAAAAAAGGCTGAATCAGAAAGGAAGCAAGTAGTACAGGTTCAACAAGAGTTTAGGGATAAGCAACAAATGTAGATGTTCCTCAAATATTATGGTTTCTCTGGTAAATAAGTAGGACCAATGAGTATGTTAACTTTTGATCTGAACATCAGAGGAATCAAACAAAAGGTTATGGCTGGAGAGCTCCTAAAGTTTGAAGAAGCTAGGGAGCAATGGGAAATACAAGAAACTATAAGAAAGGAAACTGCTCAAAGGTCTTCCCAATTGCTAACTAAGCCTTCAGCATCCTCTGACTCTAAATCCATAACCTCTGATAACAATCAATCAGTCTCCTCAATCCTTACAAAGAAGAAGATAGCACCTAAAACAGTTGTAAAGGCAAGGGTTGTTAACCCATAAGTGGAGAAGATAATCAAAGGAACAAATGTTTTGGCTACTGGGTACATCTCTTTTAGATGGAAAAATTTGTTGTCAAGAGGATAAATGTAGAGATCATGTACTATGACCATGAAAATGAAGTACTTGATCTATCTATTGATATTCCATAGCAAATTGTTGAGTCTTTAGCATCTTTGGATGTAAGAATGAGAAGTCCAAAGTCCTGCTACAAATAGTACTTTCTTTAGTCAAAGCTGATGCTGGTGAAGAGATCCTAGAAACTCCAGTACCAGCTTATGATACAATATTAGAGTGGCAGTATGATTAAAAGAAAAATACTTACTTCATAACCAGATCAACAGTTGGAGGAGTAGCTTACTCAATAAACCAACTCGTGTGCTTCAACAGGTTTGAGATAGCTGACTTAACAAGACTGAGACTAAGGAATCCCAGCAATAATTCTAAGGCAAGGGAAGTGGAAAAGGTGCTAATGAGGATTTACAAATCCCATCTAGAAAGATCAAAGCAGGCTTTAGAACAAAGAAGGAAGAAACAAGAGTCTGAAGCTGCTGAGACCACCCCATCTGTTAAACCTGCCCCCAACACTCCACCACACTTACCTCCTACTATTTCTCAACCTGTTCACACTACTTAAAGTGGTTCTCCAACAGTCCAACAAGCTCTTAAAATAGGTGAATCTCCAACCCAAATCCAGTCCGATGATTTAGCAGATAAAGTGATTATCACAAGTGTTGTTGAAAGAATAAGGCATGCCTAAGACAATCCAAAGCAAGAAAAAGAACTATTATAATTTGAAGAAGAGGAAGACTCAGAAGGTGATTATATAACCATTATCAAATGTGGATATGATTTGAAACTAGAGAGATTCTTTATTGAAAGAAAGAATAAGTCAAAGTCTTTCTTTCTAACTAAGTTGGAAGTTTTGAATCTCAGCATTGAAGACTTGAAGAAGATGTTTACTTTAATCTTAGAGTATGAATGCATGCCAGGTAAGTACAAATCCATGGCTATCACTCTGAGGATAAAGTTTTAAAACAAAGTTGAACAAGAAGAAAACAAAGAAGAAGAAGTTCTACATATGAGTCCTTTGAGCAATCATGATTCATGACCCAAGTACACATTGGAGCCACAATTACTCAACCAACACTTCTGGTCTGACTTATGATGGTGTCAAAAAAGTTAAAGTCAAGCAGTATTATAAAGTATAAATGTTAGGGTCATTAAAAATTAAAATTACAAAATATATAAAGATTCAGTAGATTAATTAAATTAAAAGTTACAAAATATATAAATATTTAGCGAACAAACATAAGCGAACATAAACGAACAAACTTAAACGAACACCTTGACAAATGTGCATGAACATAAATTCATGAACATAACATCTATTCATGTTTATTTGTTTAACTAAAAAATATTTTTTTATTTGTTTCTTTATTAAACAAATGAACGTAAAATGATGTTCTTGTTG
>JABSNV010001143.1:42500-67500 GCA_024085815.1 Flaveria linearis | reverse complement strand
CGACAGAAGTTGATTTGGGGTTCAATTGATGGTGTTTGAAGTTTGAGTGGTGGATTGGGTCGAAGGTTGAGGATTTGACTGAGGATGATGATGGTCGATGGTGGTTGTCGATCGACAGTTGATTTTAATGGAGCAGCGGTTGGATTGTTTGGGATCAAATCAGTCGTCCGCTGTGTGTACTCAAATCGTGCACTGTGATTCAAGTAATTCGTCCACTGTGGATTCGAAACAACAAGTCCGCTGTGGGTTTGGTTCCTTGTCAGATGTGGAATCAAAAGTGGTCGTTCACTGTATGTTGGTGATTCATCTGCTGTGAATGATTTAGGTCGTCCGCTGTGGCTTAAGTTTATCGTCTGCTGCGTATGAGAATTACTTGTCCGCTATGGATTGAAGCTTATCCGCTGTGTGTTTGTTCTGATCACAACACGTCCGCTGTGTGATTCTAAACTTGTGTCCGTTGTGCTGTTTTACGAAATACAGCACAGCTTTGTGCTGTTTTACGAAATACAGCACAGCTTTGTGCTGTTTTACGAAATGCAGCACAGCTTTGTGCTGTTTTACGAAATGCAGCACAGCTTTGTGCTGTTTTACGAAATGCAGCACAGCTTTGTGCTGTTTTACGAAATGCAGCACAGCTTTGTGCTGTTTTACGAAATGCAGCACAGCTTTGTGCTGTTTTACGAAATGCAGCACAGCTTTGTGCTGTTTTACGAAATGCAGCACAGCTTTGTGCTGTTTTACGAAATGCAGCACAGCTTTGTGCTGTTTTACGAAATGCAGCACAGCTTTGTGCTGTTTTACGAAATGCAGCACAGCTTTGTGCTGTTTTACGAAATGCAGCACAGCTTTGTGCTGTTTTACGAAATGCAGCACAGCTTTGTGCTGTTTTACGAAATGCAGCACAGCTTTGTGCTGTTTTACGAAATGCAGCACAGCTTTGTGCTGTTTTACGAAATGCAGCACAGCTTTGTGCTGTTTTACGAAATGCAGCACAGCTTTGTGCTGTTTTACGAAATGCAGCACAGCTTTGTGCTGTTTTACGAAATGCAGCACAGCTTTGTGCTGTTTTACGAAATGCAGCACAGCTTTGTGCTGTTTTACGAAATGCAGCACAGCTTTGTGCTGTTTTACGAAATGCAGCACAGCTTTGTGCTGTTTTACGAAATGCAGCACAGCTTTGTGCTGTTTTACGAAATGCAGCACAGCTTTGTGCTGTTTTACGAAATGCAGCACAGCTTTGTGCTGTTTTACGAAATGCAGCACAGCTTTGTGCTGTTTTACGAAATGCAGCACAGCTTTGTGCTGTTTTACGAAATGCAGCACAGCTTTGTGCTGTTTTACGAAATGCAGCACAGCTTTGTGCTGTTTTACGAAATGCAGCACAAAAACGTTAAAAATGTAGTACAATTTCACATAATTTGATTTTTTTTGTAAAAAAACTATAGTAATACTATACTCAAATTAAAGAGAAAAAAATACTTGATTTTATGGTGTAATTTATTTAAAAAAATAATGTCGTATGAAAAAGTTATTAGCATTTAAAAAAATAGGGGGAAATTTTAAAAAGTCAACAATTGTGGGTAATATAATAAAATACCCAAATTACCCTTGATTACTTATTTTTTCTACACTTTGATCTTAGTCCTTAATTAAGTAATTAGAAGGCTAAGATTACTTCTTAGTATTTTTAGGGAAAAATTATTTTTTAGGGGAACATCCCTCGTATATATGTATATATATGTATGTATATATATATATGTATGTATATATATATATGTATATTTAATGAACAAATATAAACAAAAGAACAAAAACAAATATAAACCAAACAAATAATATGTACAACCTTTGTTTATGTTTATGTTCGTTCGTTTAATTAGAAAAACCAACTTTTTTCAATGTTCGTTTCATTATTAAACTAGGGAAAATAAACAAATCAGTTCACGATTTCGTTCGGTTGGTTTACAGATATATACGATGATGTAGTCGAGTGATGGTGTAGTCTAGTGTTTGGATTCAGTAAACCAAGTGAGAGACTTCGAAATCCACTGCAGTTGCAGCTTGTAATCTCTCTCTTTCTCTCGTCGTCTGTTGTTGTTCTCGGTTTCTCCGGTGACATTTCTTCTTCTCCACTCAAACAATTAGGGTTTCCACACTTCTACTTCCTTACAAACACACAATGTTCGATTGGCAACACTACACTCAATCAATACTCTTCGCCTTCATCTTCTCATTCCTTCTAGCAAAGCTTTTCTCCATAATCTTCTCCTTTCGCCACCAAAATCTCCGCATCACTCGTGCCGATCCCGATGAACACCAATACCATGAATTATCGCAACATCAAGAGTCAGGGGAGGAGGATCCTAGGGATTACAGCACTAGCGACGAAAAGCAACCGTTGGTAGCTGGAGAAAAGGATAACGTTTATGGTGACGATGAGGATAGTGATGACGATTGGGAGGGTGTGGAGAGTACGGAGTTAGATGAGGCGTTTAGTGCCGCGACGGCTTTTGTGGCGGCGACGGCGGCTGATCGGTCGTCGCAGAAGGTTTCTAGTGATTTGCAGTTGCAGCTTTATGGGTTGTATAAAATTGCCACTGAGGGGCCTTGTAGGGTTCCTCAGCCTTCTGCTCTTAAGATGACTGCTCGAGCTAAATGGTAAATTTCTTCTGTATTTGTTGTAGTTGCAGAATTGCAGTCGTTCTGATGGTTTTGCTGTTGTATGACACACTGATACCAGTATGCAGTTAGTAGATTTTAGAAATTCAGGACAATTACTCATTTCGTGCTTGATTAGTTGCTGTGAGACATTTATG
The DNA here is from genome assembly GCA_024085815.1 of Flaveria linearis. NCBI lineage: Eukaryota > Viridiplantae > Streptophyta > Magnoliopsida > Asterales > Asteraceae > Flaveria > Flaveria linearis. The sequence goes on along the minus strand of JABSNV010001143.1, from coordinate 64,684 downwards.
GTGCTTACATGATTGCAATTTTTTTATTTTTGCATAGCGTAATAAGTAGGTATATTGTTAAGCCGGGTTTATTGTACAGAATGTGATTTATTCTCACCTTTTTCTATTGTATTCAACTTATATGTACTTTTTACCATTGATATTTACAAAATTGTGGGATTGTGTGTAAAATATATTTGCACTAACGTGCAACATACGTTGAGTTTTCTTACACTTAATGTGACCATGTTACATACGATTTGGAAATGTATGCATGTTACATACAGTTATTAAAAGTAAAGTAAGTTGTATACACTGGAATAAAGGTGGACATATGTTACATATTCGTGTAATTATACCTACTAACAATGTTTAACTCGATCCATGATCTTCTATATCCTAACCGGTTTTAATGTCTTAACATGTGTGCATAGATAAATGTAACAACATTGACACGGATCTCCTATTCACAAATGCAATGCTGTGTAGAAGATTAAATTTATGTAATCCCAACTGTAAAAACCGTTTTGCCAATGTTATCATTTTGACACCATGGTCCCCAGTGAGCATGAATTGAATTTGAATATGCATACACAAGTAATTTGTTTGTTAGCCTAAACAAAATGTGGAGAACTTGAGAATATATTTTTGACCATTGAAGTATCTCTGGAATCTTTTCCACCATGCAATTCTTTGTTTATATCAGATGGACATATGCAGCTTCTTATTTGTCATATTCTTTGTTTATATATCCGGTGTGTGCTATAGGAATGCATGGCAGAAACTAGGTGCAATGCCTCCGGAGGAAGCCATGCAGAAGTATATTGAGATTATTACAGAGTTATTCCCCACTTGGGCTGCTGGTTCAACTTCTGTAAGATGATTCTCTCGCTCTCTATCTTTCTATTCTCAAAAAATTTATGTTCTGTTATCATTTCTAGAAGTAGCAAAATGGGCTGATTGGACGGGTGTGCACCAGATCAAAACAACTTAAGCAAATAATTTGGTGCGGGTTGAAATGGATTGGGTTGCATGGAATACTTTATTCCAAAGTTTTCAACTTTTTATAAATATTTAGTTTGTCAAAAATGACTTAAATAATATGCCATTTAAGTAATAATGTCCTTTTTTCTGAATATAATGATGTAGGAGGTTTTATTCATCTAAATACACTTTGATGGGTTTCAGCCTGTTTGACCCATTTCTTTTTTCCGTTTGTACCCTTTTGATCTATTAAAGATAAAACTTTACCCGAATCATACGTAATGAGGGATAATTCGTGTTGCACGATGTAGGCTTGTTAGTGGCAGCCGGCCCTAAGGGGTTCTACACGGGTTGGGCCTAACTTGGGGATTAAGTTTCCTAATCTGAGATTTGTGTCTATGTCTTGATATCATTGACCTTGTAATTCCATGAGCACATAAATAATAAAATACCTAGTTCCAGCACAGTGGATGTGGGTCAGATCGACTGAACCACTTTAAATCCTTGTGTTCCTTTTATTGCTTTCGTGTTCCCAACAATTTGTACACAACTAAAATTGTCCATAACTCCATACACTACCAAAAGTTTGGAACTTCTCTAGCACAGGCGTACATCTTAACTTTATAATAGAGGACAACAGGATGAAAGGGTAAAATTAGTAAAGTTCCAAATTTTTTAAGGTGTATGGACACTTTTGTTGGTGTGCAAATCACCTCCCACACCCCATCTTACTTTGTCACCACATTTTACTCTATTCCTTGATACAATAATTCACAGAAGAAAAGAGGTGAAAATGCTGATGAACGATCAAGTAATGAGAACAGACCAATGGGACCTGTTTTCAGCTCTTTTATCCATGAAGAGGAGTCTGACGAGTTGTAAGGTTCTTTAAACTTTTTATGTTTGAGATTACCGCCACGGAAAACTTTTTGATTATGTTGCTGTTACATGTTATTTGCAGTTTTTATGTTGGTGAGTAGTATATGGATATGTGAGATGTTAAAATAGGAAATTAAAGTACTTAACTGATTGTAAGCTGGCTGCTCTGTATGTTATATGGAGTGAGTTTAATCGATGCTTGTAGATATGGCAAGATGAGCGGATTAGGTAACGGGTCAAAACAGGTTGGGGTCGAAATGAATTTTTCCTAGTGCAGGCCATAATTTTCTGAGCTGGGTTGATCCACAAATGCTTTCTTGACCCCTTTTTATAAATAACTAATACGTGGTTATGATAAAAAATACGATACTATTATAATAATAATCTAAATCTTTGAATAAAATAATTTTAGGAGGTTGTATCATGTATGCATTAAAAATTGGGGCTTGGGCGACTTTAACCCACATTACTCACTTGACATGTCTCCTTTAAACTTTTTTTTTGCTTGACCCATTAGAAACGTTAGTAGGGGTCCAAACAGAACAGCTATTGGTTGTCAAGTGGAATCCTTGTCTCCTTTTATACATATTATCTGTCTTGTGTTTAGTAAATATTGTCATAAGGCTTTTCCATACTTTTTGTTGAACAACCTTGATTGTCTGAAGTGTGGATGTAAAAGCTGATCAAAGATGTGGGTTTTATATTAATTTTAGTATTAGGTTGTGAAAGGGGCAGGTCAGGCTGGTGGAATAACAGGTCCAACTAGGTTGGTTGAAATGAGTCCTTTTTCAGTATAAGCCTGGGTAGGTTGGCCCTTGTGCATTTTTTGTCTGTTTTTATTTTTTATTTTATAAATAGTTAATGCATTATATATGACTACAAAGACAATACTTTTACGTTTTAATCTTTATATCTTTCAATAAACCGGTTCAGTAGGTTGTTTCACTAGAGTAAACTTTGGGTGACTTCCTCTTTGACCCATTTGATCTTCTTTCCCCAGAATATTTTTACACTACTCGTATGAGATAAAATCAACCAAATTGACCCATTTATAACTAAACTGGTCAGACATTCAACTTTTAGTCGGTATCATTGATTATGTCCCATGGGTCCTGTCAGCTCGTTCTTTTTGAACTGCATGAATTTATTTATGTAACATACTCTGAATTTTGTTAACTCTTGTTTTTATTTCTGCATTTTGGAGTATATAAATTTTACTCGAATGGATCATGAACACCACTGATGGTAATTGTTTACACTAGGAATATTTCAAATTTTATGCAAGAGTTGGTAATAAGTTATGTTGTTTGGCTGACACATTTTTTCTCAGAAAATTAGATGCTATACATGGCTTTGCAAGAGAAGGTGATACAGAGAACTTGATCAAGTGTGTTGAGGCTGGCATTCCTGTGGATATAAAGGGTATATTACATTCTTATTTGTTTAAGCCACATTATCAACTTTATTTTTTATTCATCTTATTTTTGTTCTATTTGGGGGTCGTGGTGCCTTAAACTGCAAAATACATCATATTGGAAGGGATCCAGAAACATGTTTTCCATTAGCCATACAATAAAGTGAGAAATGCATTGATAAAATAAATCAGCTCATCTCGAAACTTGTTTTCCTTGATTTACACAACGCTGTGTAGCGTGAGGTTATGAGCATAGGGGAGTAATGCATGCTCGTACCTTCATATACATTTCTTTAAGATACTCAAAAATTCTGTTTTTATATTCACACTATTGTCTAAAAATGCAGATAGTGAGGGCCGAACCCCTCTGCATTGGGCTGTTGATCGTGGCCATATGGAAACTGCCGAATTGCTTATGAGCAGGAATGCTGATGTGAACTTGAAGGTAATCTTAATGTCTATCATTTACCAATTGCTAATAGAGTTTGAAACATCTATAACTCTATAGTTTACTTGAAAATGAGTCGGTTTGGGATTATTTCCAACTTCCAAGTCCAGATGGTCGAATGGATCAATTCATATAGTTAGCTAAAAATGAAATTAGTCAAACTGTTTGACAGTCCCCCCAAAGTGTTGATTGAGTACTTTCAACCTCTTAAATCTATGTACAAACAAATTTGATTTTTATGTTAATAATATAGTTTTGTAATCATTATACATATTATAAGAATTGAAAAGAGTTGGACAAAAGCTTTTGGGTGGTCATCCCAACCTTACCTTGTTGAAAGTTGCCCATTTTGACCCATTATCCAACCTGCCCGACCTGCCCAATCTGCCCTTTCTCATTTGTATCATCAGTTTGAAACTTAGAACACCACATTGATTAAAAGTTGTGCTTTGTAATGTATAGCATCTTCTGTCATTGACTCTGATGACAATAGATTTAAACGATTGGGTAGCAATTGCTTGATTTACATATTCGTTTCATTTTGTGAGCCCTACCTCTTTTTTCATCTCACAAAGAAGAGATGTGCAAATTGTATTTGATACCTTTTTTAAGCTATAGAGGAATAGAGGTCAACTCTTGTGTTTTGTTAACGCTGACGGGTCAGAAGGTTAAAAACAAAAAAATGAAAAAGGATATGAATATATCAAATGTGTTGAAAGTTACCCAAGGTCCATATTGAATGCATAAAACCTCTTCTGAAGAGTCTACATCATGGTCTTATAAGAAGTCAGATTGTTATTGAAACAATGTAATTTTGTGATCATATTCGACACACTGTATATAAAAACGTTAAGGTTCTAATCAACACCCTGCACAAAAGTCCACATGTTTGACGTGTTACCTAACCTGATCATTGTCACTTGTATCCTATCATGAACTCATCTTTGTTGATATTATGATATGTAGGATAACGAGGGCCAGACACCATTGCATTATGCTGCTGTTTGTGAGAGAGAAAGCATAGCCGAGCTGCTTGTGAAGAAAAATGCAGCAACAGATATAAAAGACGATGATGGAAACTACCCTTTCGATCTTTGTGATTCAAAATGGCCGTGGATTCAACCCCAGGCACCCTCTCTTGATCGATAAACTTTTTGTTTGAATTTCTTTTGTAAGAAATTTCACAGCTCCCTTTTCAGTTATGAATTGCTTTCAGTTTTTGTACGTCTTATGGTTGAGCTTATTGAACCTATAAAAAACTGCCAAGTTTATAAGTTTACTTATATGCTATAACATATAAACAGTACAAGTATAAACTGTATAAGCTTATCGATTATTTAAAGTTTTAATTAACTTGGACTTACTAGACAGGTTTTGTCCAAACATCTAGATCTCAAGATCTTATTTTGTTTTACAGTTAACTTTTGGGACATAAATAAATTTATTATATAATCAAACCTGTCAAATTCCAATCAATATACTAAAGTTGTTGGGTATTTGGGTTGTTTTTTCATCTTCAAGTTGAAATTTAACACAGAACATTGTTTGATCTCCAAGGTTTATCTTATATCAATGCACTTCATATTTCTCTGGTTCGCTTGAAAACTTATTGCCATCCAACTAGAGAGGAGAAAGAGACCCTAAAAATCCCTTTTTAGAACTGGTTTGCATCCAAAAGCATACTGTCCTGACCAAAAGCACCAGAGGTGCACAAACCATTTGGTCAAACTGGTTTGGTTTGGATCAACGGAAGTGAAAGCATTATCGGGGTCATAAATGAAAATAGGATCGGGTCAAACCGGTTGGTTTTCAAGGAGGAAAATCAAAACCCAGGTGAAATCGGGTTGGACTGGATTGGGATTGGATCGAGTGAAATTGATACAAAGAATTGGTAATTTTTTTTGTTTTTCATTTTGAAAATTACATAGAATGAAAATTGCACTACATACTTAAGCATCACTCAATTATTTAATACATGGGAAATGAATAGTGGTTTTTTTAGGTTTCTTCAAATTAACACATTACTTTTATTCTTTTAATTGATTTCTCTTCAGTTTTGATTATTTGAATCTAGCCACATATGTTTTAAATATTTTTACATTCAACATTAACTTTTAGTTTTTTGATTTTTCCATTAAAGTTTAAGATTTTAGAGCTTGGCCACCTAACTATTTACGTGAAGTTTTACTTTTCTAAGTTTTATCACTAAAGTTTATGTGACATCCTGATTTCTAGGATGAGATGTAATAGTTAAAATAAAAGAAATATGAACTTTATATTTTGTATATTGTTAAACGAGTAAATAATAAGTGAAATGACTATTTTAAATATAAACTTTTAGATGAATTTTAATGTCGTGAGAGACCATATAAATATATATATAAATATAATAATATATCCGTTTTTTAACGAAACTTGGGTTGACTCGTAGAGAAAAATAAGCTCGTCTTAACGACATATTTGAAATTTTATAAGGCGTTATATTTTAAAAGTTGTGTAAGAGTTATACTTATAGGCTGATGCAACCAAAGTTCTCTCAGCATGCAAATGTGAAGTATAAGCAAAAGTTAATTCGGAAGATTCGATACAATTCAATGAAATTCACTCAGTATCAAATCTTCCGAAGCCAAAATACCAACTATTCCAAAGCCAAATATGAAGTCTTCCGAAACTTCAAGACAAAGTCTTCGAAGCTTCAAGATATAGTCTTCCGAAGTCAAGAGACTGATTTCTTCTGAAAAATATAAAGACATGCTTTCTCTGACATGCTTTTGACAAAATCTGAACCACTTTTCGCTGTCATCTCTGAAAACTCACCAACTTATACAAGTTGGTAAAATGTCTACACCTGTCAACTGTAGATTAAGGTCTTAGAGTCTGTAACTTTCTACCTTTGTACTTTTATCTTTTTTGTAATAGATAAGGATGTGAACTATGTCATGTCATAGTCACTAGTCAAAAGGCAATCTATCTTTTGACTTTAAATTGATCTTGTTGTCTAGATTAGTGTTCCATCTGGCCCTACAAAGTATGACCAGTTGTAGGATATAGTATAAAGTATCTCAAGTATCAATACTTAAACCAAGCTTTGTAACATTTGCAAAAGAACTTGAGAGCAATAAATCATTCTTGAAAACCAGTTTCTTGTGTTATTATTGTGTTCTTTACTAGTGTTTATTGTTTCATTTAGCTGGTTCCCTATTTGATCTGTTAAGTGATCTAGCCTCTCCAACCTTGTGAAACTGTTGCATTGCTCCCCTTCACCGGTCCTGTAAGTTATAAGAGAAAAACGAAGTAAGCAACTAAATTAATTATAATGATATAATAATACTAATATTATTAAAAAATAATTAAGCTGGCACGCAGACACGTCACTTTTGCATCGCGTGCTTTTCTTTTTCACCTGTCTGCCTACTTTCTTATAAATAGGGACGTTAAGATTGAATTTAGATTATAAATTTTCTTGGAAACAATATAGTATAAAGAAAATCTCAAGTAATCAATATCCCATTGGATATTGTTGTTAGTCATTTTTGGAGTTCGGGTAGAAGCGCGAGTAGGGAGACTTTACATCAAATTGTCGTAGATAGTTTTAAGGTATGTTATCGTTTAAGTTTTTGTCAAGTTAATTATAAATTTTAGATTATTATTATTATTATTATTAGAAGTAGCGTTAGATTAAGTAGTATTATTATTTTAAGCGTTAGAGTTATTGTTATGGGTGGGTTTTGGGTAGCCTACCCTTAGTTAGGCATAGACTGATCACCCATGGTTAAACAATGTACTATAATCCAATATCCAACCATGACAATAGTTAGTTAGTTATATCATTACCTAACTTAGGATTATTTGAACTGTATCAGGACTTTAAGATATTACCAGATTGTACTAGGAACAATTATCAACTGTTGGGCAACTATTAAATAGATGAGTTCCTCTGAACTGTTTTCTAAAACGGAAAGTGATGTTCTTATAACTTGTAATAACTGAAGAATTGACTATCAATAGTATGTGTAACATGTGGTAATGCTTGATAGGATACTTAAGGATGTTTGTATGATTTTTCTTTAGCCAATGGAGTTTGTATACATAGCCTGGTTATGTGAATTTATGTTGTGCTTACTTTATTCCTATCTGTTTGCCATAGTTGTATCTGCTTGATGCAATAGTCAATATTAATATATTTTGAATTTTAAAGAATGCTATGTTCATGAACTTACAAGCTTTATGCTAAGTACCAAATGTTTTCTTTTTGGACACACATCCTACGTGTCAAGTGATTGTAGAGATCGAATATTACATGCTAGTTATGAGGAAATAAAGGTATTGGAGTACTACTGAAGATTTGGATATCTAGTATAGTTAAACTAATGTAATGGTATTATCTAGTATGACTAAAGTACAACATGTGATGGTGCATAATTAAAGTTCAACTTCCGCTGTGAACCTTATGGTTACTACGTGTTCTGTATATCCGATGCATAACGCTTCACAGGGTGTGCCCTAGGAGGCAGGCGTTACAGTTTAGTAATTTTACAATTTGTCTACCGATTCATTTTGATTTGTTTTGTTTTTGTTTTATTACGACAACAAAAATTATGATTTTAAAGTTTGGCCACTGATTCGTTTTGTGGCTTTAGCCACTAAATTTTAGGATCTTAGAGTTCGACCCCTAAACTACTCATAGTGAGTTTTTTTTGAGTTTACCCACTGAATACTATAAATTCAAAGTTTGGTGATAAAACTATAAAAATACTAAACTTCAGTAGATAAACTCAACAAAAAAAAAACCTCACTATGAATAGTTTAGGTGTCAAACTCTAACATCCTAAAATTTAGTGGCTAAAGCCACAAAAACGAATCAATTGCCAAACTTTAAGATCATAATCGTTATAGTAAAAAATAAAAAAGAATAAAAAAAGAAGCTAGCAAATCAGATCTGTTTTGGTGGATCCTGTTACACTCTCGTCGGTTTATAAACTGGTTTTGGATATTAAAAAATTTTTCAACAACTCTAGCAACCATTATAACAACTAGAAATTACTACCGCGTGTTGCCGCGGGTTTTTATTTGAAAACTGTATCACGCTACGGATCAGTCCCGAAGGTATACCACATACGCAAGTAAAATTGTTTAAAGTAATTTGATTCGTAAGTAATATAATATTCAACCACCAAATAAAGTAAGAATGTTGTATAAGTCGTATAAATCATATTTAATAAAATATGTAAATATAATAATAATAATAATAATAATAATAATAATAATAATAATAAATAATAATAATAATAATAATAATAATTTATTCGGTTTAAAAAATATACTATTAGTCAAGTTCTAGGATTATTTATATGAAATTCCATTGCCTCATATATCACCCCCCTATGTTCTAATACCTCGTTATATGACGTGAGCGTAAATTACACATCTTAAACTTAAAAACAAATTTTACATCACAATGGAATTATATGTTAATAAAATCGAGTCTTACATTTGAGTGTTTATTCTAGTTACATTCAAGTTTAACTATGTCAAACTTTATTTTTTTATCAGATAGCCTAGTTGTTGTCATTGACTCTTTTTTTTTCTTCGCTACTAAAAGCGACAAACTTTCTTACCCTCTCAACCTCTTTTTAATTATTTTTTAAATTTAACTTTAAAATATATTTATACATAAATGTTTGTCAAAACATAAACATTCAAATAAAATCTTCACGAAGTTTACCCTCTCAACCTCTCGTTATAATGTTATCTTAATCATTCGAATATTATGTCAAACAGTGGGTTCAATACATGCGAGAGTGGAGCCCCTTTTCGGTTGTAATGTAATGTATTTAATAAAATCATTTCACATTTACTCACTCCCTGAGTTTTTTCCTTTTATCACCTACTCCTCCCCCACCACATCCTCCGATGCACCATCACCCCTACCATTATTATCTCTATTTCCCCTTTCCCCCTTTCCCCTAAACCCTAAATATACACCCCCACCACCAACACCATCATTATTAACTCCATTTCACCATCGAAACACACACACAAACACCAATCGATCATCAAACCCTTTATCTCTCCAATTGTTACAAGTTTATTTGACCAAAAAGCTTCTGAAACTTCAATGGTAGCGAGATTGTTGATGGAGTCACAGGTGTTCGAAGTTCGATTCACTGAGTCCACCAGACGCGTCATCGCTAGCTTGTAGATCGAACCGCGTTGTCCAAACCAGAAACGCTCACCCACAAAACATCTCGCATCGGCAAGCCACAACTACTTTCGCATTCTTTCTCGTCACCATCGTCTCTATCATCGCGAAGCACCCAACGCCACCTTTCGTACTGCCCTTCGTAGCACCACCACCACCGTAACAGCACCACCATCGCAACCATCACAGCACCACCGCAACACCACCACCGCAACCGTCGCAGCAGCACCACCACCAACCATCGCAGCACCACCACCACCAACCATCGCAGCTTTTGTGCTTGTTTTGAAAGTTGTACATTGTGCATCACCTTTGGTACGGTGGCACTGTAGCCACCGACCAAAGGGATTAATATGTATTATAATTAATAATGCTAGCATGTAATTAAACTATAAATATAAAAGATTGTGTCAAAAATATAATATTAATTATACAAATAATAATGCTAACATGTAATTAAACTAACTATATAAATTATAAAATCAAATAAAAATAAATTAAAATACCATCGTACGTAGGTGACACCAAAAAGTAATCGTTCACAAGACAAGTGTTAGACTTAGGCACCACACAATCCCAGATAATTTGAACGTGTCTTGTAAAACGATGCTACTAAGAACTCTCAACATGGTGACATATGAACTTCACGCTAGCTTATATTGTACACATGAAGGTTCCTCACCCTCGTATGAGTCGGTTGAAGAGGACGACCATGATGATGAGAATAACAAATCTATTATCTTTTATAAAGTAGAGAAATATATGAAATGTTGTAAAATAAAGGGTGTGAAATACTGGGTCAAATGAATTTCTAATAACAAACAAACAAAAAAACATACCCAGTATGTCCCACTGAGAGTAGGTTCTGGGAGGGGTAGGTGGTGGCCAGTCTTTCCTCTATCTTAGGAGACAGAGAGACCGCTTCCAAAGAGACCCTCGGCTAGACAACGATAACATCACAATAGAGTTTTGTATATGCATATGCATGTCCATACAAAATTAACAGATTATATTGCAGATTATATTGCATACATCATATACATCACCTAAGCAGTAGCAGTAGCAATAGCATACTCATAATAATTAGAATAATAATGCATACCTCACATAAGTAATTAAGCATACGTCACAAAAGCAAACACAACATCATTGAAACAAGTTTCAGGCAGATAAATTTTACTACGATATTAGGCAAGGGATAAGGCAGATAAAATTTACTATAATATTAACAATAGTAATAGGGTAGTTAGCACTAAGGCTTCACCTACATTGGACAAATAATGTTACCATACATATCACGTGCGTACTATCGCATCAAGGCCCACTAGTAGTCCCTGAGTTTAATTCTACGCCTCCACTGATTCTTATCCTCGACCATGTGCTCGGAGAGGTGCAAGTTGTCACACCCTCAAAATCCACGTGCGGAGTTTTACCGCGAGGCATGTGAACAAACCAGGATCACAGTCAATAGTTACTCGGAACGACTCTATATGCTACGTTTAACATAAACCAAACCAGAGTTCAAACTTTAACAATCATGCGGAAGCGTATAGTAATAAAACAAACCCAAAATATAAAAATGTATAAAATGGCAAAACATGCGCCAACCAACTGTTTAAAACCCAAAATGTAAAGATAAACAAATGTATCATCGTTTAAGTGTTAGGATGCATGCTTGACTCATGTAGTGCTCCTACTGGCAATCCGGATTATCGACCTGAGAATAGCATACTAAAAAGTCAACACAATGGTTGGTGAGTTCAAGAGTTTGCGTGTAAACATAACAGTTTAACAATCATGATATATATAAGCATGTGCATTGTAATAGATAGCTAGTCCATTAACAAATTGATATTAATACATAGTGATTTCGACATTGAAGCTGACTGTGTTATGTTGCCTCCCGTCACGACTTCACCATATCGTGACGAATAATCATAGGACAAATTGCACCCGGTTGACCTCGAGTCACACAGGTGGGGCTCGTCAGACCCAGTAGTACTACCCAAGTTTCCCCGCTATCCAATATTAACAATTCGAAAGTATGAGGACTTTATCATGATAAACAGCACCATATTAATATCATACACATCTTAAATATAAAAAGCGTTTGTAACATTACCAGTATGCTATCTCCCCCAAAAGAGATTTAGTAAAACAGTGGGGCATGAACTCACCTGATACGCGTATTGTGTACTAGAGTTTACTTGAAAGAAAAGTGAACAGTCAACCCTCAGAGGTTACCTAGATCACGTAAGTACATGAGTTTATGTAAACAGTGAATATGAGAAACCCTAAGTGCACCATAACCAAGGACTCAAGGTTTTAGAAGAATAGACATGTTTGGCCCAGTTGACCCATTTGACCCGTTGGTGACATTATGTGTTGTAAACCATTTAAACAGATATGAGCATATATCATACAAGTCATGTAAGTTCTTAGTATCTAGCATACTCAGTGTGTTCATAACACAACTAGTGTATCATATAACAGGTTAGATCATGCATAACCTACTTATATAACCTATAATCATGATTTAGCACATATGGGTCAAAACAGATAATCTACCAAATAATCATCCATACTAATCACAACACATTCAATATGCCCAATACATACCACATACATCAATATGATCAATTTCCAGTCCCAAACATGATGTCCTAGTTACTAATCAACATACCAAACCATACATGATCATCAAAGTGCATAAATCACCCAATAACCTACTAAACATTCCATACAACCCAAATCTTAGATTCTAACATATTAGGCATCCACAACAAGCATTCTAGCATGATCCTAATGTCATGAACATGTCAAATTTCCAATATCCAATGTTCATCCAAAATAAAGTTTCCATTTTGGGAAAGTTTATCCCAAAACCTACTAAACACCCAATGAATATACAATTCATCAATAATATACTATTTCAAGCTCATAACAACATCCAAGCATGATCAACAACATCAAACCAACCTAATTCATCAATTCATATCTAAAAAGTTTCTACTTTTGGCAAGATATGAACAACAACATTCAACCTAAGATTTCTAGCTTTCATAGCAACAATCTAGCATTCATAACATAATCCCAATGTTCATACAACATCATTAGCACCCTAATAATACCAATTCATCCTTGAATTATCAAGTTCATACACAAAAGTTACTATTTTTAATAACCTATGAACAAAGTTCTCAATTCACCATTTTCTTGCATGATTCATGTTTCCTAGCATTCATACTAACTAATTAACATCCAAACAATATCAAACAACAATCAATTCCATAAAAGCCCTAAAATTTTCGAATTAGGGTTCATGTATATCAAGGTTCATGATCAATCAATCAAAAGTGTTGTTTTCTTGCATAATCAACTCTAAACAACATACATACAACCTAACTAACATGTGAACAACATCAAAACATCAAAATTTCAGCCTATTGAACATAAATTTTGTAGCCTAAGGTTCGGCCATATCAAGAATCCCACAAAAACAACAAGACTAACCTTTAATTCAAGTGTGTACTTGTTAATGAAGGTCCAATTCGCGTTCTATGGCTTGAAATCGAACAAAACCATGAATAATTGAAGGTTGAAGGCTGAAAAACGCAGAGAAGAGGGCTGGAGATGGCTGCAGGTCGGTCATGGGTGTTTGGGTGGGGTTTGGGTTGTTTTATTTTAGTCAATTTACATTTATACCCCCTCTAAACTTGCATTTTGTTATTTTTATAAAAATTAAGTTTTTAACTATTTGTAATGTGTTTTTAACTTAATAATATTAACATATAAACTAATGGTAACCCTTAGATATTTTATTTTGTAAAAACACAAGACATACAAAATAACACGCGCGTTTCCGCGTTACGCGATAAAATTCTTGAATAGTCTTTAAATCGCGTAAACACATAAGCATAACACAATAATCATCTAATCAAGTAGATTATTATTAAATTAACATTATTAATTATTATTAGGTCACCAACGTCAAACGACAACTAGTGTGTGCTTACGACGCGTGTATGTAAAACTTAACGGAACTAACGGAGTTTAGTAACGGAAAATCACCGGATGTCACATTATCCCCATGTTGAAAGAATTTTCGTCCCGAAAATCGAGTTACATGGTGAGAGTGTTCCATCACATGGTGAGAGTGTTCCATCACTGGTCTACTGCATTGGCACGCAGAAATCGAAATCGAGTGAGTTTTGGATGAGTTGTCACATCATCCCCATGTTGAAAGAAATTCCGTCCCGAAATTTAAATCAATACCTTGTCTGCAGGCATCATCTCGAACAGTTGAGGGTACTTAAGCTTCATTTGATCTTCACGTTCCCACGTAAATTCCGGTCCACGTCGCGAGTTCCAACGAACTTTGACTATGGGTATCTTGTTTTGCTTAAGTGTTTTCACCTCACGATCCATCACCTCGACGGGTTCTTCGATAAAGCGTAATTGTCCATCCACTTGTACATCTTCTAGTGGTACAATTAGTGTCTCATCTGATAAACACTTCTTCATATTTGAAACGTGAAACACATTGTGGACTCCACTCAATGAATCAGGTAAGGCTAGCCGACAGGCCACTGGACCTATCCTTTCCAATACCTCAAATGGTCCAACATACCTCGGATTTAGCTTTCCTCGCTTGCCAAACCGAACTACGCCTTTCCACGGTGAGACTTTCAATAAGACTTTGTCACCAATTTGAAATTCTAGAGGTTTCCGTCTCTTGTCAGCATAACTTTTCTGTCTATCTCGCGCTGCTGCCATACGATTCCGTATCTGCACAATCTTCTCAGTGGTTTCATGTATTAGCTTGGGACCCGTTAGTTGACTATCACCAATTTCAGCCCAGCAAACTGGTGATCGACACTTTCTTCCATACAAAGCCTCGAAAGGTGCTGTCTGTATGCTAGTGTGATAACTGTTATTATAGTAGAATTCCACCAAAGGCAGGTGAACTTCCCATTGTTCCCGAAGTCAATCACACAAGCACGCAACATATCCTCCAAAGTCTGTATGGTACGCTCACTCTGTCCGTCGGTTTGTGGATGATAAGAAGTACTCATATCCAATCGTGTACCCAGAGATTTCTGCAGTGATTGCCAGAAGTATGACGTGAAACGAGCATCGCGATCAGAGATAATTGAGATTGGTACGCCGTGTCTCGAAACG
Source organism: Flaveria linearis (assembly GCA_024085815.1). Classification (NCBI taxonomy): domain Eukaryota; kingdom Viridiplantae; phylum Streptophyta; class Magnoliopsida; order Asterales; family Asteraceae; genus Flaveria; species Flaveria linearis. Next base: position 49,597 of record JABSNV010001143.1, on the reverse strand, counting down.
ATTTCCTTAAGATACAATCGGATTAGTTTCTCCATCTTATCCGTTTCCTAGATTGCAAAGAAGTGAGCGGACTTGGTCAACCGATCCACAATGACCCAGATTGTGTCACAACTAGTATTAGTCCGGGGTAATTTCGTGATAAAATCCATAGAGATTTGTTCCCATTTCCACATCGGTATCTCGGGTTGCTGTAACAGTCCAGATGGTTTTTGGTATTCCACCTTCACCTTCGAACAGGTCAAACACTTGCTCACATACGTAGCTACATCCGCCTTCATATTAGGCCACCGATAGTGCGCCTTTAGGTCATGATACATCTTGTCAGATCCAGGATGTATAGAGTATTTAGACTTGTGTGCCTCGCTCATAACCAAATCCCTCAGATTTCCATAAACAGGCACCCAAAGTCTATCCATGAAGTACCGAATTCCATCCTCTTTCACTACTAATTGTTTATCCATTCCCCGTAATGACTCAGAAACAATGTTTTCCTCTTTCAAGGCTTCTATTTGTGCTTCCTTAACTTGTGCGGGCAGATGGGTACTGATTGTAAGCGGTAAGGCTCGTACCCGCCTGGGTTTAGCTGTTTCTTTTCGGCTTAAGGCATTGGCAACCACGTTCGCCTTTCCAGGATGGTACTTGATAGCGCAATCATAATCATTCAAAAGTTCCACCCAACGCCGCTGCCTCATATTCAACTCTTTTTGCTCAAAGATGTGCTGAAGACTCTTGTGATCGGTATAGATAGTACATTTGGTACCGTACAAGTAATGTCTCCAAATCTTCAAGGCAAAAACTACTGCACCCAATTCCAGGTCATGGGTGGTATAGTTCTTCTCGTGAACCTTCAGTTGTCTCGAGGCGTAAGCTATCACTTTGTCGCGTTGCATCAGGACACAACCCAATCCTTGAATAGATGCATCACAATACACCACGAAATCATCTGTTCCATCTGGTAGTGCCAATATCGGTGCACTACAGAGTTTCTGTTTTAATAGCTGAAAAGCCGCCTCTTGACTTTCACCCCATTTGTATGTCGTCCCTTTGTGGGTCAAAGCTGTGAGAGGTTGTGCAATCTTAGAAAATCCCTCTATGAATCGTCGGTAATATCCTGCTAACCCCAGAAATTGCCTTATCTCGCTCGGTGTTTTGGGTATAGCCCAATTCTTTATCGCCACAATCTTGGCAGGATCAACATGTATACCCTTCTCATTAACGATATGACCTAGGAACGGCACTTCGCGTATCCAAAAGTCACACTTAGAGAATTTAGCGTATAGTTGCTCATTCTTCAGTAATTCCAAGATTAATCGTAGATGCTCTTCATGGTCCTCCTTGGTCTTAAAGTATATCAGTATGTCATCAATAAACACAATAACAAACAGATCAAGATAGGGTTTGCACACGCGATTCATGAGGTCCATGAACACCGCAGGTGCATTTGTCAACCCAAAAGGCATGACCAAGAACTCGTAATGACCATAACGAGTACGGAATGCGGTTTTGGAGATGTCTTCCTCACGGACTCTGAGTTGATGATAACCAGACCTCTACCTCAAGTCGATCTTCGAATAATAACTTGATCCCTGAAGCTGATCAAACAAGTCGTCGATTCGAGGTAGAGGGTATCGGTTCTTGACTGTGACTTTGTTTAACTCTCTATAATCGATGCACATTCGAAACGTGCCATCCTTCTTCTTAACAAAGAGAACAGGGGCTCCCCAAGGTGATGTGCTAGGTCGAATAAAGCCCTTATCTAAAAGCTCCTGAAGTTGTGATGACCACTCCTGTAGTTCGTTCGGTGCTAATCGATAAGGTGCTCTAGCAATCGGGGCTGCGCCCGGAGTCAGTTTAATTTGGAATTCCACTTGACGATGAGGTGGTAGTCCAGGAAGATCCTTTGGAAACACCTCTGGAAAGTCTCGTACCACGGGAATGTTTTCTATTTTTCTTTCCTCTGGTTGCTTATCAGTGACGAGTGCCAGAATAGCCAAACGGCCTTTTCGCAATAACTTTTGTGCTTTCATGTAAGAGATAATGCCCATCACTGCACCACTCCTATCACCTCGGACGTAAGGATTTCGTCACTAACAGGGATTCGTATGATTTTCTCGTGACATATGACTTCCGCTTACTTATTAGAGAGCCAATCCATGCCTACCACAACGTCGAAACTTCCTAGTGTAATAGGCATAAGATCTATAGCGAAAGTATGACCAGCGAGTTCTATCTTACAGTCTCTAAGGATGTGTGTTACATGGATTTGTTTACCGTCAGCCAATTCTACGGTAACAATAATGGAGCCAAAGGGAGAGCCTTCGTCATTGGCTCAGGTGAGGCTCTAAATGACCCTACAACTGTTACTGGTAGGTTTTCTGTCAATGGATGTTTTGCTACAGTACTGTTTGATACTGGAGCCGATAGGAGTTTCATGTCCTTAAAGTTCTGTAGTCTCCTAAGTGATATCCCTTCTGCCTTAGATAAGCAAACAAAATATTTCAAAATAACACATCAACTCAAAAGTATACTTTTCCCCCAAAACGTTACGGAATACCAAATGGTTGAAAATGGGGCTATGAACTCACCGTGCCTTCCCATTTGAACCTAACAAGATAGTTTACAGTGTCATACAACACTTCAAATATTTTTCTGGTTTTCATTGACTGTAAAAGAGTAATAGAAACACCTTTGGGTTTCTAAAAATTCTTTATTCCAATATAGTTTGTGATTTATCCCAAAATTCCTTAAAATCACACAACATAGCTATTGATGTCCCAAAATTACCAAATTTGGTAAAACATCAGTTTGAATAGCTTGTAGTTTCTCCTAAATTTCCCAACTTCAAATCCTTAACAAATTATTTTACATAAATATCACAATATTCCCAAAATTTATCAAAACACCATCTTCTGTCCAACTAATTCCTCAAAATTTCATAGAAATTTTTCCAATAATTCAGTAACATCAAATAATTTTTATAGAATCCAACTCCTAACAGATTATTTTCTGTAAATTTCCTAATATTCTCATAAATAGTTAAAAATAGCTTCTGTTCACGAAAAATTCCCAAAATTTTACAGAAGAATTATTATACAAAACTAAACATCATATAATTATTTCAAAGTCCCAGTCATAACATAGAATTTTCTATAATTTTTAAAAAAATTGAAATATTTAGTAAAAATATTTATACTGCTCCATAATTTATGAAAATAATATATTCTTCAGTATTTGTTATAATATTTCATCTATGATTTTATCCGAATTTATTATGTACTTTAAGTATTTATCACGATTTATTTACTGCAGAACATATAAACTGTAGTTTATATGTATATATCCTTTTTTGATATAAATCTGGATTACCACCTGAACCTCATAATACATATATGATAATAACAAGTGTAAGAGTGTGAAAATTAAGTTGTATAAATAAATTATCTATTTGGTTATGTTGTATTAATATATATATATATATATATATATATATATTAATACAACTCTTTAAGGCCCACTAGTAGTCCCTGAGTTTAATTCTACGCCTCCACTCATTCTTATCCTCGACCATGTGCTCGGAGAGGTGCAAGTCTACCATATCTCGGCTAATCGTCTCATCCCATGTCAACTTAGGTCTTCCTCTACTCCTCTTATCATCTAAGATTATACGCTCTACTGCTTTAACTGGTGCTGACATCTGTCTCCTCTTCACGTGCCCAAACCATCTCACTCTTCCCTCTCGTATTTTGTCCGTGATACAAGCCACCTGTAGCCTCTACCGGAAGACGTCGTTCCTTATCCGATCCAACCTCGTGTGTCCACACATCCACCTTAGCATTCGTATTTCTTCATGGCCCAGCAGTCTGTTTCGTATAATATAGCCGGACGAACTGCCGCTCTATATAATTTTTCCTTCATGGCCCAGCAGTCTTTTTCCAAATAAATTTATAATAATAGCGTTAAATTGATTTTTTTTTTAAATTTGGTTCAACATAGCTTTTGTAATGGCTATATCTCACACTCATCCATGTGAAAACGGTTGTTAGCCCAGTCATGACAAGTTTTCCACGCCCGAAATTATGAAGGTGTGCCGCAGTGTTCACCACGCCTCATAGTCAGGTGACAATCCACGTTGGTCCCATCAAGGCATTACAGATGTACTTATGAGTTAAAATTTTTATTATTATTAATATTTAGTAATACTGGGTTTAATTACATTACATAATATGAAAATACCAACTTGAGAAATAATTGGCTTTCAATGGTATTGAGTTTAGCCACATATGTTTAATGCATTTTGCATTTGCCCCACCCCCACCCCCATGTGTTTAAGCAAGAAAGATAGGGGAGTGCCCATATATCCTATTTACACAAGGGTTTTTTTTTGTTGTGAGAGAAACACTCATGCATTTCGCCGCTCTCTTCCCCGTTCGACGTTGTCGCCTGCACCATTGTAACCATGGAAGGAACCGCCGATCGGTTTCGGTGGTTGTTTTGCCACTGATTCTTCCACGTGGCGTCATCAGGTTGGGGCGGTGAGGAGCGGGGAGACCCATCGGGCCCCAGTGGTCGCCGCGTAGATCTGTCGAGGTTGGAACTGATAGATCTGTGAGAGAGAGGAGCTCTGCATTTGGTGTTGCCGGTGAAGGCGGTGGCCGGTCCGGCTTGGCTGTGGCCTGCATGCCTCCCATGCAGCTGTCTGTCGGTTCATTGATGTTCGGTATTGCCGGATACGACGAAGGCGGTCGCCGCTCCGGCTTGGCTGTTGTTTCCTGTGGTCGACGGTTCGGGTTGTATAGTGTAAATCAGTGGATGCTATTGTTTGTGGTGTCGGCGACGTAGACGGTGGTGCCCGCTCGGCTTGGCCGCCGTCTCTTCATCAGCCGTGTCGCTGGCGTTAGGGTTTGATCAGTGATTGTATGTCGATTGTTTGGTGCTTCGGTTTGGTTGTTTTGTGCTCCGATTAATTTGGTTGTCTGGTCACCCCGTTGGCAATGCACGTCTGCTCCTTTATTGCTGCGTGTTTTCCATCAATCACCAAATTTAGAAACATTTTTGCTTTTATAGCAGTGAATAAAAATGTAATTTTGAATTTCGATAAGTAAACATCTCTTTATAAGAACCTTTGTCACATTTTTTTTTGTTTAAAGCTTATGAAAATTTGCAACTTTATTAATTCGTAAACCTTAGACCCGGAGTTTAAATCTGTAACCGGCCTCTCAGAATTTAAAGAAAATAGAGATCTACTAAGGAGTGCTTATTAAGAACAAAAGGAATAAATATTTAGAATGTGATATGTATATCTAGATTCTATTTTTTCATAAGATAAATATTATGTTATCAAGTTTTTAAGAAGATACATGAAGTGATACCAAAGTATGCTTATATTGATAAAGAAAACAAAAAAAATTGAAAATTAAAATTAAAAATTAGCGTTTGTGGCGTGCAAAATAGAAACGATGAGATATGTGGTTGATCGACGTGGCTCCCTCGTGGTAGAGAATGGCTTCATACACGACGCTATTATGCCTTTAGTATGATGCATACCTACCAAACAGTAAGCAACACTATGCACAAAATGCCAACTTCCCCTCACCATCAAACAAGAAAAAAAAAGAGGCCAAAAGTCAAAAATTGATGGATACCAAGGTGACCAAATGCAAGCATGAGTTAATGATAGTGTGACCAGAAAAGCAGGTTTTGACCTAATCAAAGGCACAATATGATAGCCATGCAAAGGGATATAGTAGCTACTACAAAGTGTCCACATGCATTCTATAGTGCGTTGTTGCTTACATTGATGTAACATAAATTAGTAAAGTTGACTTCAGAATTGTGGACTCATCTTTTATATATTGCTACATGCACTATTGCACTCATCATCATATCAGTGTAAGCTATTGGGTTGGTATCATCTCATTAAAGCCACTATCTCTTCCCCAATATATAAGCAGCTTCACACCTTCCCTTTTGTTGCATCTTGAACCAAAAACCATCATCCATGGCTATTTCAACCAAAACCACTATTTTTATTTCATTTCTATTGCTTGTTTACATATTTCAAGGTCTTCATATGCTTGCATATTACTACTTGCTAGTATTGGTTTCAGCTTGTTAGTTTATAAATTAATGTTTTAACTCATTAATCTTGTTTCTTCTTTGTGAATAGTGAATGGAAGCAGTGGTGGTGCAGATCAAGTTGATTACTCTCCTCACAAGGTAAGTCAAATGCGTATTCTCGTTGTAGATAAAATACTTTTGCGATTTAGATGCATATATCAATTGGTATAACTTATAAGTAAATGCATTGTTTAAGAATCTACCTATATTGACATAGTGAAAAGTTAATAGTTTTCACTAGCAATCCAACATCTCTCTAACTGAAGAGACCCTATCTTGTTCTTAAACAATATTAAACCAATGTGTAGGGATGTAAATGAACAAAACATTCACTAAACCGTACATAAAGTATTGAGGGGACTTCATTGATAAGAAAATGAACAAATATGAATATCATTTTCTGTTCATTTATTTAAATGAAATTATATGAACATTTGTCTTATCTGTTCATTTACATTGTTTATTTACATTTGTTTATATATGTGTGTTCATTTATCTTCTTTTAGCGTATTAAAGAGTACATATATAAAAGAACTTTAATTTCTTAAAGAAGACCGGCCAAGAAAATACGTTCTTTTATAATCATATTCATCATTCGTGGATGTTAAACTTAATTAAAAGAAGGAACAAGAACAAATTAAGTCCCATTAATATTCGTTTGGTTCATTTAGTTCTGGCCTACTAATCCAGATTTTAACTAGGGTAACACAACTATTAGAAAATGCAATGCACATATGTATTTCCACTAAATAACTATATTTTCTACAGTAGATAAAATGTTAAATTAATCGTAAAATCCTTTTATTCACCACAAAATTCAACCTTGAAAATATTAATTAGCTACATCTCAAATTATTAAGTATCCACGTGCACATCTAAAAAGTTTTTCTAGCTTTTTCTCAAGTAAAAGTAAAAATCAATGTCCCTACCATCTTATGATAAAATGGTATCTTCGTTAACTAAAGTTGTGATGATTTTAG
>JABSNV010001143.1:0-37500 GCA_024085815.1 Flaveria linearis | reverse complement strand
TTCGCTGTCAGATAAGCAGTTTCACTGGCAGTTTCGCTGACAGTTTTGCTGCCAGTTTCGCCCAGCAATTTCGCATGACAGTTTCGCTGTCAGGTGTGCCCAACTTTCGTTGGAATTTCCTAGTTTCGCAGTATCTACGGGTTAATAGTTTCGCTCCAGCGAAACTGTAGTTTCGCTGGAACTTCTCATAGTTTCGCTGGATGAGTGCACAGTTTCGCTGGATCGGGGCACAGTTTCGCTGGTTGAATAAAATGACGAACCAGCCCGTTTTTAACCCAAAATCTTAACTTTTTATGTCCAAATCCTTGGTTTACCATCCATGAAACCATATCTAACCTTTTTACACGTTTTCATACGTAAAAATTTGACCTTTATGTGTTTCTTTGAAACTTTTCAAAACCCAAAACCCTAGAATCCGGGTTTGATCTACAGAAGGGTTTAGAGGTCGATTCTTACCTGGATTTGTTGCTCCTTTCTTGAGGTTTGATGCCCCAACACCCAGATCTTTAATCCCTTGACCTTAGAAGCTTTAAATCTTGAGTTTCCTTCACTTTCTCTCTCTACTTTCTCTCTCTATGAATTTTGGGAGCTAGGGTTGAAATGAAGGAGATGGAGGCTACTTTGGGAGGGTTAAGGGCTGATTATGGGCCTTAATCACTAGGCTCTTGCCTATAAACCCAATTTAGCCTATAACCCTTTTCCTTCTTTTATTAAATATCCATTAATTAGGCCCATTATCCTTAATGACTCGTTTTGACTTTTCGGGGTGTTACAAGTCTCCCCCACTTATTTAGGTTTCGTCCTCAAAACCTGTCAGTCATCAAAAAATTGAGGATAGAATTTCCTCATCTCCTCCTCGGTCTCCCAGGTAGATTCTGATCCTTTCCTGTGCCTCCATTGTACCCGTACTAGCGGAACCACTTTATTACGTAAGAACTTCTCTTTCCAATCAAGGATGGCCACCGGCTGCTCCACATAGTTCAGGCGTTCATCGATTTCAATGTCCTATAATGGTACAACTGCATCATTATCTGCCAGACATTTCCTAAGATGAGATACATGGAACGTAGGGTGAATTCCACTCAACTCATCGGGTAATTCTAATCTGTAAGCCACTTTCCCTACCCTTGCGAAAATATGGAATGGCCCTATGAACCTTGGGCTTAACTTTCCCCGTTTTCAAAACCTGATGACCCCTTTCCAGGGAGATACCTTGAGCATAACCTTGTCACCAACCTCAAACTCTATCGGTCTACGCCTCTTATCAGCATAAGACTTCTGGCGATCCTTTGCGGCTTTCATGAATGCCTTAATCTTATCTAACTTCTCAAGTGTGACTTCAATCACTTCAAGACTTCCTAATTCCTTTTGCCCTATGTCACCCCAACACACGGGCGTTCTGCACTTCCTACCGTACAACATCTCATAAGGTGGCATACCAATGTTGGCATGGTAACTATTATTATATGAGAATTCTGCCAACGGTAAGTGCTCATCCTAACTTCCTCCAAAATCAATCACACACGCTCGTAGCATGTCCTCCAATGTCTTAATTGTTCTTTCCGACTGACCATCTGTCTGGGGTGGTAAGCCGTACTAATATGCAGTCTAATCCCCATTGAGTCATGAAACCTCTTCCAGAACTTGGACGTAAACCGCGTGTCCCTATCTGAAACGATAGACACTGGAACACCATGACGAGCCACGATCTCCTTGATAAATAGCTCTGCCAACCTCTTAGAGGAATACGTCTCACGAATTGGTAGAAATGGGCGCTCTTTGTTAGACGGTCAACAATCACCCAGATCGCGTCGCTCCCTCTCGCCGTACGAGGTAGCTTCATGATGAAGTCCATTGTGATGTGTTCCCATTTCCATTCAGGGATGTCCAAAGGCTGGATCTTACAATATGGCTTTTGGTGCTCTGCCTTCACTTGCAGACAAGTCAGGCACTTGCTCACGTACTTAGCCACATCTTGCTTCATTCCCGGCCACCAGTAATCTTTCTTCAGATCCTGATACATTTTTGTGGCGCCGGGGTGATGGAATATCGTGTTTTATGAGCCTCGTCCATAATCTATCTCTCAGATTTCCGTAGAGAGGAATCCACATTCTCCCAGATCGGGTTCTAACACCCAGGGTGTTTTCCCCTAAATCTGAAACTTGTCCTTTTATCCTTTTAGAGTTGACTCTGTCCTCTGTTAATGCCTCATCCTGGAACTCCCTCACTTGTTTCATAACATCAGGTGTCATGATTATCTGGCAAGCCCTCACCCGAATTGGTTCGGGTCGTCCTTTTCTGTAAGGCCCCGCTCACCGGGCACCTTACTGTTGGTTCTTCATCGCACATATAACTTACATAATGTATATAATCATAAATCAACGCAGCGGAAATGATAAGTTTAATACATTCTCATTCATTCATAAAAGTCATTACATCATTGACTCGATTACAAAATGCAGCTTTCTCTACTTTGTCTCTCCTCATAGGATCATACAGCGACCTCTAGAGGAGATATTAAGTTCAAAAACATAAAAATTATATTTTTATACTAAAGAATATTCCTTAGGTAATTCCGTACATCGGAACCCTGACGGAATACTCTTGACACTCTCATGCAACATATTTTGTTGCATGTGCTACGCGCACGCTTCCAATGCGTGGCGAACTTATCAAAATCTAAAGGAGATTTCTTGAGTAATCTCGTTTATTCAGATCCTCAAGAAATCTCATAATGACATGCAACGTGATGTGTTGCGAATATTATGGACCCGCAACCCATGACGTTGCAGCATTATCAACTGGAGAATGCCATCCCAAAAGAGCTGAGTAGTCGCCTCGTGCCATCCTCAGCAACACTACCTGCGAACTGGAAAACACATAAAAGTCAGCGTTGCTGAGTGAGTTCTAGTTTTATAATAAAACATACTTTCATTCTCATTAATTGCTCTTTCATACATGTGTTCACACATCATACGTACACGTAGATAATATTATTATTATCTCATCATTCATTACTTACTTTCATTCGCGTACACTTCATCATTCTCGTTTACTTTCATACATACATACTTTACATACTTTCGTACGTACTTTACTTTCATTCATACATTCATTACTTACGTTCGAACATTCATTACATTCATTCATACTTTCATTACTTTCGTTCGAACGTTCATTACATTCGGTGACATGTACAATACCCCACTTTCATCATACATACTACTGGTGCTGGACCTGTGGTGGTTAGCCACGAACGTTGTGCACAAAGCTGATCCAGTCACCTGGGGTAAGTACATGCACCACTTATCTTTCACTTCACTACTAACATACGTTAGCCGAGTCTGTTGCAGCGCGCGACTGCTCACCTCAGTGACAATCTTATGATTGCCTGCTAACCGAGTCTCTTGCAACACGAAGTTGCTCACCTCATTATCAATCTCAATGATTGACCCGATGTACATCCTTCGGGGTAGCTAACCCGTACACCGTTGAGCTAACACCTGCCAGGGGTGTGCACCTCCTTCATTTGCTTGCAAGCCTTTCTTACTTTCTTTCATTAATGCATGCATTCATTCATCATGTTCCTTCTTTCATTATCTTTCACTTTACGTTTTTAATACATTCGTTTCTTTCGTTCATTCATTCACGTAAAGTTATTAAAGATAAGACACATATACATAAGGAACATACATACTTACATATCATCAGTATTCACCATCTATCATGGCAACATCATACTAACATACATACATCATACATACACTTCTACATTCACTCACATCAGCCCTGTCCGGGCGACTGAACTACCACCAGTCGCATGTCCTCCATGCGACTGGGTCATGCGATTGGGCTACTCATGCGAATGGGTACTCAAACGTGCGATTGAACTTCCTTCCGTACGACTAGACACTCTGCGACTGGGTTATATGCGACTAACTCTTAACCGTGCGACTGAACTACTCTGCGATTGAGCTTATGCGACCGAAATCCTCAGTCGCATCACCTACCGTGCGATTGAGATTCAATCGGGCGCCTGAGCCTCAGTCGGGCGATTGGACATCAACTTTCACTCATTCGGCCGAATGGCCCTTCAGTCGCATAACCCTAACTGGGCAGCGACTGGAGTTCTTCATGAACAGCAGTCGCGAAACCCCCGTCCCCCCAGTCACCATAAACCCATTTTCAGCCCAATTCAACCCTCCCAAGCCTTAGGGATTCCTACTAGGACCTCATACAAGCATATACTAGTCCTAATTCATACCATAAACACATTACTCAAGATTTACCCAAATGGGTCAAACTTTCACTATTTCAAAACTAGAGTTTTAATGTGTTTCCAGCCCCAAAATCGTTAGAAAACATGTAAATGAGGGGTCCTAGAACTCACATTGTCAGGTAGGAGTTGATGAGCTTCGAATTAGCTTGCTTCTCGACAATCGGGCAGCACTTTCCCCTCTTTCTTTCTCTTCTCGGTCTCTTTCTGCTCTCTTCCCGACTGAAAATGGGAGGAGAGTGGAGCTGCTCCCCTTTTATACCCGTAGCTCATTCGCATCTGGTCCAGGGGCGACTGGACCTTCAGTCGCAACAACACTATGCGATTGGACCTCAATCGCACATGTTCCATGCGGCTCATACTCCATTCGGGCGGTTGAACTCCAATCGTGCGGCTGAGCTTCAATCGGCCGAATAGCCATGCGGTTGACCTCCAGTCGCATTAATCACAGGCGACTGAGGCTCAGTCGCATAGCCTACCAAAAAGTCAGACTTCCGGGTGTTACAAGTCTACCCCCCTTATTGTAGGTTTCGTCCCCGAAACCTGTTACTCTTCGAACAATCGTGGGTAATGCTGCCTCATTTCTTCTTCTGTTTCCCACGTCGACTCGGATCCCTTCCTGTGCCGCCACTGTACACGCACAAGGGGAACCACTTTATTTCTCAACCTCTTCTCTTTGCGATCGATAATCGCCACTGGTTGCTCTACATAATTGAGCTTTTCGTCTACCTCGATATCATCCAGTGGAACGACCATGTCTTCGTCCGCTAGACACTTCCTCAGATGAGACACGTGGAAAGTCGGGTGGATTCCACTTAGTTCATCTGGCAGATCTAACCTATAGGCCACCTCTCCCACTCGAGAAATGATTCGGAAAGGGCCTATATAACGCGGACTCAACTTGCCTCGCTTCCGGAATCGAATGATCCCTTTCCAAGGTGAGACCTTCAACATAACACGATCTCCCACCTGGAACTCAATCGGTCTGCGTCGTTTGTCGGCATACGATTTCTGTCGGTCTTTGGCAGCTTTCATATACGCTTTAATTCTTTCAAGCTTTTCAGTCGTAGCCTCTACCACTTCGACGCTTCCCAATTCTTTCTGACCAATTTCACCCCAACAGACGGGTGTTCTGCATCTTCTACCGTATAGCATTTCATAGGGTGGCATGCCGATACTGGCATGATAACTGTTGTTGTATGAGAACTCAGCTAACGGTAGATGGTCATCCCAACTTCCCCCGAAGTCAATAACACATGCTCGGAGCATGTCCTCTAAAGTTTGAATGGTCCTTTCTGACTGACCATCAGTTTGAGGATGATAAGCCGTGCTAATATGCAACCTCGTCCCCATAGCATCGTGGAATTTCTTCCAGAATTTGGATGTAAACCGTGTGTCGCGATCAGATGCAATCGACACCGGTACACCATGACGAGTCACAATCTCTTTGATGAAAAGATCAGCCAACTTCTCGGACGAATATGTCTCCCGCATTGGTAAGAAGTGAGCACTCTTCGTCAATCGATCCACAATCACCCAGATCGTATCATACCCTTTCGGGGTACGTGGCAGCTTTGTGATAAAATCCATGGTGATGTGCTCCCACTTCCATTCCGGTATGTCCAACGGCTGAATCTTTCCATACGGCTTCTGGTGCTCTGCCTTTACTTGCAAACACGTGAGGCATTTGCTCACATACTCCACCACATCACGTTTCATACCCGGCCACCAGTAATCTTTCTTCATATCTTGGTACATTTTGGTAGCACCGGGATGAATGGAGTATTGAAACTTATGAGCTTCATCCAAATCTTCATTCGTAGATCCCCAAGACGAGGAATCCACATACGCCCAAACCGAGTTCTAACACCCGTTGCGTTTTCTCCCAACTCCGCGACCAGACCTCTCATGCGTTCAGAGTTAAGATGTTCGTCCTTTAAAGCCTCATCTTGGAACTCTTTGACCTGTTTCATTACGTCGAAGGTCATGATTAGCTGGTACGCCTTCACTCGAATTGGCTCGGGCCTCTCCTTTCGGCTAAGGGCATCCGCCACCACGCTGGCTTTGCCCGGATGGTAATGGATCTCACAATCATAGTCTTTTATAAGCTCCAACCATCGCCGTTGCCTCATATTCAGATCTCTTTGCTCGAAGAAGTACTTCAAGCTTTTATGGTCCGTAAAGATGGTGCACTTCGTCCCGTACAAATAGTGCCGCCAAATCTTCAACGCGAAAACCACAGCTGCTAGCTCCAGGTCATGAGTAGGGTAATTAACCTCATGAACTTTCAGCTGTCGGGATGCATAGGCTATCACCTTTCCTCTCTGCATTAATACACACCCCAACCCCAAGTAGGAGGCATCAGAATAAACCACCAAATCTTCACTCCCCTCGGGTAACGCCAATACTGGAGCTTGGGTCAATTTCGTCTTCAGTTCTTCAAACGCCTTCTCTTGAGCTTGACCCCATACAAGTTTCACATCTTTCCGGGTCAACCTTGTCAGTGGAAAGGCAATTTTGGAAAAGTCTTGAATGAACCTTCGGTAGTAACCCGCCAAACCCAAGAAACTACGGATCTCGGACGGCGACTTCAGAGACTTCCATTGCATCACTGCTTCCACTTTCGCCGGATCGACCATAATCCCATCCGGATTTACCACGTGACCCAAGAATTGAACTTCACGCAACCAAAATGCGCACTTGGAGAATTTTGCATACAATTTCTCCCGTCTCAACGTTTCCAGAACTTCGCGAATGTGACCGGCATGCTCAGTCTCGCTCTTTGAATAAATCAAGATGTCATCAATGAATACTATCACTGATTTATCCAACATCGGCCGGCACACCCTATTCATCAGGTCCATAAAAGCAGCTGGCGCGTTAGTCAAACCAAAAGACATAACGAGGAACTCATAATGACCGTAGCGCGTACGAAAAGCTGTTTTAGGGATATCCTGCTCCTTCACCTTCAGTTGATGGTAGCCTGATCGAAGATCTATACGCGAAAACCAACTAGCACCCTAAAGTTGATCAAACAAGTCGTCGATCCTCGGCAAGGGGTATCTGTTCTTTACTGTCAGCTTATTCAACTCGCGGTAGTCGATGCACATCCTCATACTACCGTCCTTTTTCTTTACAAACAGGACCGGAGCACCCCAAGGTGAGATACTCGGTCGAATAAACCCCTTATCCAACAGCTCTTGTAACTGCTCCATCAACTCTTTCATCTCTGTCGGGGCCAATCGGTATGGTGCTTTGGCAACAGGTTGGGCGCCTGGTACTAAATCAATCTGGAACTCGATCTCTCTGTCAGGTGGCAATCCCGATAAGTCTTCCGGGAACACGTCTGGGAACTCACACACAACCGGAACATCAGATAGTTGTGGTGCTGGCTTCTCTACATCTTTCACATAACATAAATAGGCGTTACATCCACGCCTCATACATTTCCCCGCCACTGCCATTGAGATCACTTTCGGAATCGTAGTAACCCGATCCCCATAAACTGTCACTGGACTACCGTCAGGCGCTGTCAAACTGATCATCTTCTTGCGACACACAATGTTCGCCTCGAAATCTGCCAACCAATCCATTCCAAGCACCAAATCGAAACCACCTAACGTCATCGCAAAGGGTTTAACTGGGAATTTGTGACCCTCCAGTTCTACATCGCAACCCTCAATTACCTCTGAAATCCTGGTGGTTTTACCTATAGCAGTCTCTACATCAAACGGTACATCCACACGTCTACTACTAACGGGCAATTTGGCACAAAAAGCAGCAGAAATAAAACTCCTACTAGCACCCGAATCAAATAATACAGAGGCTAAAGTTTGGTTCACCAGAAACGTACCGGACACTACATCAGGGTCCGTCCTCGCCTCTTCCTGCGTCATCGTGAATGCTCTGGCGCTCGCTTTCGACCCTTCACCCCCTGCCTTCTTCACACCGGAACCCTCAGATCTCGGCTTCTTGCAGTCTTTATTCATATGACCACTTTCCCCACAGTTATAGCACCTCATCGCTTTACACTCTTTGGCCATATGTCCGGACTTTCCACACTTGAAACATACATTCAGCCCCCATCTGCACTCACCACCGTGCTCTCGTCCACACTTCCCACACTTTCTCGATCCTGCACTTGTCACGACCACACGACGTTCATCAACCCGTGCCTTCTTACTACTTGTCGAAGTATTACCCCGACCAAACCTCTTTCCCTGCCACTTCCTCTCATCACTTCCCTTCTTACTACCCTCAGATTTCACCATCGCAGCCCGTTCATCGTACAACCTCCCAGCTAAATCCACCGCCGACCTGAAAGTACTTGGTTGGGCGGAAATCAAATGCCAACGAATTTCAGCTGGCAACCCCTGAATATACCGGTTAATCTTGCGAGACACCGGCGTCACTTGCTCTGGCACCAACCGCGCCATGTCGTTGAACTTGGTGGTGTATTGTTGGTGGGTCATCGTTCCCGCTTCCAACTGCAGGAACTCTTTCTCAACTCTGTCCATCTCTCGACGAGGACTAAACTCCTCGATCACCATTCTCTTCAGTTCAGACCACTTCATTTTTCCAATGGCCCTGCTACCCTCGGCCTGGACAATATTGTCCCACCAGCACAATGCCGTCCCCGTAAACGAGTGGGTAGCAAACTTCACCTTTTTATCCTCCTGGCAGTCACTGATATCAAGGACCGCCTCCATCTCTCTCACCCATTGGTGAGCATCAGCAGCCGTACCTGAACCATCAAAAGTCGGAGGCTTGCATCTCATAAATTTCCCGTAATCACAACCCGGGCTGTCCCCCTAACCTGTTCTTCCTCCTCTTCCTCTTTGTCATCAGACAATACCGTTTCTGCCCCTGTCTGTTGCTGTCTACCGGAGGACCGTCTCCTCCCTCGTCTATCCTCCTCTTGTACTGCCTTTATCGCTTCGGTCATTACAGTCGGTAAGATCGTCTGCATAACCTGGTGTACTTCCTCAATCACTACCTCTTTTACCGAGGCTCTCAACTTGGCGCTTTCATCTAGCTCCTCCTGATGAGGAATCTCGTTCTCCTCACGAACTACTTTCACTTTCCTAAGTCTTCCTCGCGTGATACGCGGCTCATCACCACGTTCACCATCACGGGAAGCATCAGATGATCTATCACCGACCATCTTCTATCACACTGAAAGATTAAAACACCAACACGGTCATTCAAGGAAATAGCTCAGTTTATGTTAAGTACAGTAAGTCCCTAATTACAGTGGCCAGTTGTGATTAGCCACTTACTCTACTCTTCGTACCCCGAGCATCACCTATCCTGACTACATTAGTATCTCAGTCTAACAGTACACATAACTCACATCACATGCGCACATAATAACCAGTTAATCTTTAAAGAAATACCTGATGGCACGCGACTACTCAGATGGCATTCTCATTCTCCCTGTCCCATTCTCAGTTTAAGTTTAGGTTTATTATGAAAATTTACCCATTTACTTAAACTTTTGCTCTGATACCAACTTGTAAGGCCCCGCTCACCGGGCACCTTACTGTTGGTTCTTCATCGCACATATAACTTACATAATGTATATAATCATAAATCAACGCAGCGGAAATGATAAGTTAAATACATTCTCATTCATTCATAAAAGTCATTACATCATTGACTCGATTACAAAATGCAGCTTTCTCTACTTTGTCTCTCCTCATAGGATCATACAGCGACCTCTAGAGGAGATATTAAGTTCAAAAACATAAAAATTATATTTTTATACTAAAGAATATTCCTTAGGTAATTCCGTACATCGGAACCCTGACGGAATACTCTTGACACTCTCATGCAACATATTTTGTTGCATGTGCTACGCGCACGCTTCCAATGCGTGGCGAACTTATCAAAATCTAAAGGAGATTTCTTGAGTAATCTCGTTTATTCAGATCCTCAAGAAATCTCATAATGACATGCAACGTGATGTGTTGCGATATTATGGACCCGCAACCCATGACGTTGCAGCATTATCAACTGGAGAATGCCATCCCAAAAGAGCTGAGTAGTCGCCTCGTGCCATCCTCAGCAACACTACCTGCGAACTGGAAAACACATAAAAGTCAGCGTTGCTGAGTGAGTTCTAGTTTTATAATAAAACATACTTTCATTCTCATTAATTGCTCTTTCATACATGTGTTCACACATCATACGTACACGTAGATAATATTATTATTATCTCATCATTCATTACTTACTTTCATTCGCGTACACTTCATCATTCTCGTTTACTTTCATACATACATACTTTACATACTTTCGTACGTACTTTACTTTCATTCATACATTCATTACTTACGTTCGAACATTCATTACATTCATTCATACTTTCATTACTTTCGTTCGAACGTTCATTACATTCGGTGACATGTACAATACCCCACTTTCATCATACATACTACTGGTGCTGGACCTGTGGTGGTTAGCCACGAACGTTGTGCACAAAGCTGATCCAGTCACCTGGGGTAAGTACATGCACCACTTATCTTTCACTTCACTACTAACATACGTTAGCCGAGTCTGTTGCAGCGCGCGACTGCTCACCTCAGTGACAATCTTATGATTGCCTGCTAACCGAGTCTCTTGCAACACGAAGTTGCTCACCTCATTATCAATCTCAATGATTGACCCGATGTACATCCTTCGGGGTAGCTAACCCGTACACCGTTGAGCTAACACCTGCCAGGGGTGTGCACCTCCTTCATTTGCTTGCAAGCCTTTCTTACTTTCTTTCATTAATGCATGCATTCATTCATCATGTTCCTTCTTTCATTATCTTTCACTTTACGTTTTTAATACATTCGTTTCTTTCGTTCATTCATTCACGTAAAGTTATTAAAGATAAGACACATATACATAAGGAACATACATACTTACATATCATCAGTATTCACCATCTATCATGGCAACATCATACTAACATACATACATCATACATACACTTCTACATTCACTCACATCAGCCCTGTCCGGGCGACTGAACTACCACCAGTCGCATGTCCTCCATGCGACTGGGTCATGCGATTGGGCTACTCATGCGAATGGGTACTCAAACGTGCGATTGAACTTCCTTCCGTACGACTAGACACTCTGCGACTGGGTTATATGCGACTAACTCTTAACCGTGCGACTGAACTACTCTGCGATTGAGCTTATGCGACCGAAATCCTCAGTCGCATCACCTACCGTGCGATTGAGATTCAATCGGGCGCCTGAGCCTCAGTCGGGCGATTGGACATCAACTTTCACTCATTCGGCCGAATGGCCCTTCAGTCGCATAACCCTAACTGGGCAGCGACTGGAGTTCTTCATGAACAGCAGTCGCGAAACCCCCGTCCCCCAGTCACCATAAACCCATTTTCAGCCCAATTCAACCCTCCCAAGCCTTAGGGATTCCTACTAGGACCTCATACAAGCATATACTAGTCCTAATTCATACCATAAACACATTACTCAAGATTTACCCAAATGGGTCAAACTTTCACTATTTCAAAACTAAGGTTTTAATGTGTTTCCAGCCCCAAAATCGTTAGAAAACATGTAAATGAGGGTCCTAGAACTCACATTGTCAGGTAGGAGTTGATGAGCTTCGAATTAGCTTGCTTCTCGACAATCGGGCAGCACTTTCCCCTCTTTCTTTCTCTTCTCGGTCTCTTTCTGCTCTCTTCCCGACTGAAAATGGGAGGAGAGTGGAGCTGCTCCCCTTTTATACCCGTAGCTCATTCGCATCTGGTCCAGGGGCGACTGGACCTTCAGTCGCATCAACACTATGCGATTGGACCTCAATCGCACATGTTCCATGCGGCTCATACTCCATTCGGGCGGTTGAACTCCAATCGTGCGGCTGAGCTTCAATCGACCGAATAGCCATGCGGTTGACCTCCAGTCGCATAAATCACAGGCGACTGAGGCTCAGTCGCATAGCCTACCAAAAGTCAGACTTCCGGGTGTTACATTTTCGGCCAAGGGCATCAGCAACCACATTAGCCTTGCCTGGATGATAATGAATTTCGCAGTCATAATCCTTGATCAGTTTTAACCACCTCCTCTGCCTCATATTGAGTTCTTTTTGTTCAAAGAAATACTTCAGACTTTTATGATCGGTGAAGATAGTGCACTTCACCCCATACAGGTAGTGCCTCTAAATCTTCAATGCAAACACCATCGCAGCCAACTCCAAATCATGGGTAGGATAGTTGGCCTCATGAACTTTTAATTGTCTAGAAGCATAGGCTATCACCTTCCCTCGTTGCATCAACACGCAACCAATCCTGCATACGAGGCATCCGAGTACCCTACCAGATCCTCATTCCCTTCAGGTAACGTCAAGACAGAGGCTTGAGTTAACCTCATCTTTAGTTCTAGGAAGGCGTTCTCCTGATCGGTGCCCCATTCATACTTCACGTCCTTCCAGGTCAGCTTAGTCAAAGGAGAAGCTATCCTGGAGAAATCCTGGATAAACCTCCTATAGTAACCTGCCAGGCCTAAGAAACTACGAATCTCAGATGGCGTCTTTGGAGGTTCCCATAGCATCACTGCTTCAACCTTTGCAGGGTCCACTCTGATCCCCTGGGGATTAACCACATGACCCAAAAATTGAACTTCCCGAAGCCAAAATGCACATTTAGAGAACTTAGCATATAACTTCTCACTTCTGAGTGTCTCCAATACTTCTCGAATATGATCGACATGTTCTTCTTCACTTTTTGAATAGATCAAGATGTCATCGATGAACACTATTACCGATTTATCCAACATCGGCCGACATACCCGATTCATAAGGTCCGTAAAAGCAGCTGGCGTGTTGGTTAATCTAAAGGACATGACGAGAAACTCGTAGTGTCCATAACGCGTACGGAACGCTGTCTTAGGAATATCTTGTTCTTTCACCTTCAGTTGGTGGTAACTAGACCGCAGGTCTATCCTTGAAAACCAACTGGCACCCTGAAGTTGATCGAAAAGTCGTCAATCCTTTGTAACGAGTACCGATTCTTTACGGTCAGCTTATTAAGCTCGCGATAGTCAATGCACATCCGCATGCTACCGTCTTTCTTCTTGACGAATAAAACCGGAGCACCCCATGGGGAGATACTCGGTCGGATGAAACCCTTATCCAATAAATCTTGCAACTGGTCCCTCAATTCTACCATCTCTGAAGGAGCTAATTGATATGGTGCTTTAGCGACGGGCTGTGCTCCCGGTAGCAAATCAATCTGGAATTCGATCTCGCGGACCGGCGGCACACCAGTCAGGTCTTCAGGAAAGACGTCAGGAAACTCGCGCACTACCGGCACGTCTGATAATTGTGGCTCTAACGCATCCACATCTTTTACATAGGCCAAGTAAGCGCTACACCCACGTCTCATGTACTTTTCAGCTGTGATCATCGACACGACCTTCGGCACACAGCACACCTTATCCCCACGCACCGTAACAGAACTACCATTGGGCGCTGTTAGATGAATTATTTTTTTACTACATACTATATTCGCTTCATAGTCAGCCAACTAATCCATGCCTAACACCACATCAAAACCTCCTAAGGCCATAACATGCAATCTAGCAGGGAACTTATAACCCTCCAACTTTATCAGGCAACCCTCAACTACCTCAGTAACCTTGGTGGACTTACCAATGGCTGTTTCTACATAAAAGGGCTCGTCTATCTTTCTACTCTTATCATGCAATAAACGACAAAAGGCAGTAGACACAAAACTCCTACTAGCACCAGAATCAAAGAGAACAGAAGCATATTCGTGGCCCACCAGAAACATACCTGAAACTACTTCTGGATCTGCCCTGGCCTCCTCATGAGTTATGTTGAATGCCCTCGCCTTTACCTTCGAACCGTCACCCTTTCCCTTATCTCCCGCTTTAACCGTTCCTGATCCTCCTGATTTTCCTTTCTTGCAATCCCTCTCCACATGTCCCATCTCGTCACACTGGTAACGCTTCACCGCCTTGCAGTCCCTAACATAGTGGCCCTCGCCCCCACATTTAAAACATTTTCCAGTCCCAACTCTACACTCCCCTGAATGACTTTTTCCACATTTTCTACTAGCACCTCCTTCACCTGTATTTCCCCGTCGCCCTGACTGATCCTCAACTCTCACCCTCTTCTCTCCACTCCTAAAATTATCACCTCCGAACCTCTTCCCATTTCCATTCTTGTTCCCACTCCATTTCTCCACCTTCTTCTGTACCGGCATTGGGTCTCTCTCATCGTACAACCTCCCAGCTAAGTCCACCATGGACCTAAACGTGCCCGGTCTAGCCGCAATCATGTGCCTCCTGATATCCACGGGCAAACCCTGCATGTATCTCTTGATCTTTTTGGATACAGGTGTTACCATGTCTGGCACAAGTCTTGCAAGTTCATTGAACTTGGAGGTATACTCTTGATGAGTCATGTTCCTAGCCTCCAAATACAAGAACTCCTTCTCAATCTTGTCTAATTCATGATGGGGACAATACTCCTCCAGCACCAACTCCTTCAACTCAGACCACTTCATTTTGGCTATTGATCGCTTTCCTTCAGCCTGGACAATATTGTCCCACCAGCACAATGCTGAGTCAACGAAGGAATGAGTGGCAAACTTAACTTTCTGATCTTCGCGGCACTCACTAATTTCTAGTACCACTTCCATTTCTCCTACCCAACGATGGGCGGCAGTAGCATTGCCGTTACCGTCAAAGGTCGGGGGCTTGCACCTTTGAAATGCCCCATAGTTGCAACCCCTAGTCGTCTCTCTCTCAGATTCCTCATCACAGTCTTCATCATGGACTACCACCTTAGGGTTTGATGGCTCCTCTTCAGATCCCTCCGTCCTCCCAGTGGACCTTCCAGAATTCCTCTCATTTTCCTTCCCCTTCTTATCAGCTTTCTCTCCATCCTTGACTGATTTGATCACCTCGTCACCACCGAGGGTAAGACATTCTGCATGACATTGTAGACTTCATCGGCGATAGTCTCCTTCACAGTGGATTTGAGGGTGGCTGATCCCTCACCCTCCGGGTGACTGTGGAGGTCTGACTCCTCGTGAACAGTCTCGAGGGCCTTAGCTTTGCTCCGGGTAACACTTGGTGTAGTAGTACGACCACCTCGAGGACGTCCACTGTAGCTTTCCCAGATTTCCTGCCCGCCATATCTAATTCCTATAAGATTTGAACACCGAAGTGGTCATTCAAGATAATTGCTCAGATCATTACAAGCATGGTAAGTCCTTAATTACAGTGGCTAAATGTGATTAACTACTTACCTTACCCTCCTGTCCCAAGCATCACTATCCTAACACATGTCAGTATTCAAATCTACACGCATATAAAACAAATAGCACACGCACATAATACTAGTTTACTTGAAATATTTTACCTGATGGCACGTAGCTACTTGGGTTGGCATCCTTCCTTTGGTCCCATTTTCAGTTTAAGTTTAGGTTTGAAAAAAATGTTTTACCCATTTCTCTTAAACTTTGGCTCTGATACCAACTTGTAAGGCCCCGTTCCCGGGAAGCCTCACAGTTGGTTAATCATAGCATAAAATCACTTTATAAACAAAACATTGCAGCGGAATTAAATAAACATTTACTTAAAACTTGGAAATCACATTGTACTCATACATTTGTCCTTTAATCGTAAATAAAACATATTACTGTTCTCAAATTACAATAAAGATTTCATAAAGAGGAATGCCATCCGTAGCTCCCCAAGTAGCTTCGTGGTGCCCTCCTCAACATCAGCACTTACCTGCCAACTATTATGCATAAAAGTCAGCTTTGCTGAGTGAGTTCTAGTTTTAGGTAAATAAGAAAATATAACTTTATCCTTCATATAATGACCACGCATACATAATACATAACATTTTCATCATATTAAGCATGTTCATTATCTTTCATTCTTTCATATCTTTCACTTCATCATAAACGAGATTGCACAAAGCAAGAGCTCCATGTTGATCGACAACGAATGTCGATCCCTGTCGGTACACATCATTATGGTAGCTAACCCCCGACAGTTGATCCATACTGCAGGGCACATAGCCCGCTCATGAATATGGATCCATCATCATACATCAGACTCACCTAAGTGAAGTCTATCATAGAGCTTGCAAGACTTTTCATCATCAAATGGGCCCGGGGGTAACATTCGTTAAGTTCCACTTCTAATTAATATTATGTTCCACTTAATATATATAATACTTAACTTATTAAGTACACAACATACCAAGTACTAGTCATCATAACACGTAACCAACCCTCCGCGGGACAGCGAGGGTTCGGGGGCGGCAGCCCCTGATAGCGGGGTCCTAGGGGCAGCAGCCCCTAGTGGGGTCCAAGGGGCAACGCCCCTGGCTGGGGCCCGGGCTGGTGTATTTTCTTGTTAAAACCCCTTGAAATCCTTACCTTGAAAACCTTATGTTTACTATGCATAATAGGCCTAAAACATAGAAAAACGTTTAAATAAGGGGATCTACAACTCACCTGGATATCGTGAGTAACTTCTAAACTAAGCCTTCTAGGCTAGGATCACACTACACAGCCTGCAGATAAGTTGACACTTAAAGGGTTAATTTCTGCCTAATTTCGCTGTCAGATAAGCAGTTTCGCTGGCAGTTTCGCTGGCAGTTTCGCTGCCAGTTTCGCCCAGCAATTTCGCATGACAGTTTCGCTGTCAGGTGCGCCCAACTTTCGTTAGAATTTCCTAGTTTCGCAGTATCTTCGGGTCAATAGTTTCGCTCTAGCGAAACTGTAGTTTCGCTGGAACTTCTCATAGTTTCGCTGGATGAGTGCACAGTTTCGCTGGATCGGGGCACTGTTTCGCTGGTTGAATAAAAATAACGAACCAGCCCGTTTTTAACCCAAAATCTTAACTTTTTACGTCCAAATTCTTGGTTTACCATCCATGAAACCATATCTAACCTTTTTACACGTTTTCATACGTAAAATTTGACCTTTATGTGTTTCTTTGAAACTTTTCAAACCCAAAACCCTAGAATCCGGGTTTGATCTACAGAAGGATTTAGAGGTCGATTCTTACCTGGATTTGTTGCTCCTTTCTTGAGGTTTGATGCCCTAACTCCCAGATCTTCAATACCTTGACCTTAGAAGTTTCAAATCTTGAGTTTCCTTCACTTTCTCCCTCTACGAATTTTGGGAGCTAGGGTTGAAATGAAGGAGATGAAGGCTGCTTTGGGAGGGTTAAGGGCTGATTATGGGCCTTAATCACTAGGCTCTTGCCCATAAACCTAATTTAGCCCATAACCCTTTTCCTTCTTTTATTAAATACCCATTAATTAGGCCCATTATCCTTAATGACTCGTTTTAACTTTTCGGGGTGTTACAGAGAGAGAGAGAGAGAGAGAGAAAATGACAGAATTTAGAGATTACAATAACTAAAAATGAAAGTTTCCATATATTTATAAATATTTTTACCTATTGTACCCTTACAATCTTATCAATAAATCCTTTAACTACCATTTATTTGCAATCTTACCATTGTATGATCTCAACCATAGATTACACAAATCAATGGTGGATTAGTGGTTTCTTAGTTTTCTAATAAAACATGATTTTCATTAGATCTCTCCCCTATATATATATATATGTATGTATGTATATATGTATGTGTGTATATATATATGTATATATATATATGTATATATGTATATATATGTATTTATATGTATGTATATACATATATGTATATATGTATGTATATACATATATATATATATGTATATATATGTATATATATGTATATATATGTATGTATATGTATATATGTGTAATCTATGTATATATCCGAAAGGTTCTCGAAATGGATGCTCTGTACCAAGGGTAGAGGAGAAGAGAAGCAAGCCACCTTCCCAAGCTAATCAAACCATCTCTGTCAATAATTGGTTTACATTCATTCCCCGTGAACAGCGTGACTGGTGGGTCAGACGCTGGCTTTGATGGTAACAGTGTCAATTAACATTGCCTTGCAGCACAAGGTACGAGAATCACTGTGATCAAGTGCAGGGCAGCAGAGTAAATACTAGTTTATTTTTTCTTCCAATTTTTGCTGCGGTTGCTGTTGCTGGCTGCTGATCTCACATCAAGAGCAGCCCTTTCGTGTTCAGGATAATCGGATGAGAGATCTTCCTCTGACTCCGAGAAATCGGTATGCATAAAAGAATTCACAGCTATGGAGAAACCTATGCAGCAGTAATAGCAGCGCTTTCAGGTTCAGTTATGTAATTATTCTACTTCCATGCCACCTTTCACTTCCCCGTGGCATTGCCTTTGATTCTGGCTTTAGATTAGGGTCTTGCTTACAATAGGAGATCAAAACTGCTTTCACACCGTAGGAACAACATCCGGAGCAAGGACCCTAACAGTTTGGAAGATATCTTGAGAAAGGTTTTAGCACCGGTCTATCCTATATGTACTCCAGTTTATTCGAAGTCTCCCAATGGTGTAAGGCCGTCGACTTATTTGGAAAAGTGTTTGCTAGTGGCCCCAATCAATGCCCAAGAGGAAAGTTCTCTGAAATTTGTTGGCTTCCTCCAATACTGCAGCTGAGAGTTCTGCTCTGATGGAGGTGCATATTCATATTCTCCACTCACAATAGGGGCATTTCTCTATAAGAAGAAGGCCTGTTATAGCTATCAGATATAGGGGTACTAGGAAAGAGCTTCATACCCTATAGAACTGACAGATCGGCTAGCGAAGATGGCTCAGTCTTGCCTAGCTAGTTTACTCACAATCTCACGTATGAGAAAGATTCTTATTCTTATAGCCGTCTTTCTGCGAATCTATGTGGATAAAGCTGGGTCTGCGCCTACCAAGAATGAAGGAGATGTTCATGCCTTAGGTTCCCAATCACCTTTGGGTAGAAAGGGCAAAGTAGGTAGTCTACTTGCTCAACCAGCTGTTCATCATATCCAAATAGGGAGTAGAATTCGGAGGGAGAATCCTTTTGTATTCGAGAGAGATTGAAAATACATAACATAGCAAATGATTATGTGCTCTAGTTTCCCATCGAGATGATGATCTAAGCCTACCACTTGTCCATAGGCAGCTCCGGCTTCCTTTTTTCTACGGGTGCTGATATAGATGTTGGCACAGGGGCTGGCTTACCTGCAAGAGGTCTAGGCCTCGATTACCGACCACACTCCCTAGCATAGCCTTTCCCGCAGGGACATCCACAATAGAGCCAGTGCGCTTGACAATATCTCCTTCTTTAATAGCATATCACTACCAAAGACAACAATCCCTACATTCTCATTCTCAAGATTCCGTTGTTCTATTTTCTTGTTACCTTTTCTTCATCGTCAATGCAGCTCGTCCCTTCCTTGGTGAAAAGGGGACCCCCTCCGCCGATGGTTTTCGAGCGTCTATCGATGCTGGCCCTTCCCTTTCCATTCTATCAGCGGTACTAAAATGGCTCTCACTGACACCATCTACGAGAAGGTGAGGTCGTCTTTATTTCCAGCCGCCATACGGTTCGCCTTAAAGCCTTAAAGACGGAGAAGGGGAGGAGAAGTTATCTATGTAATTACGGTCTTTGTTGGCCGGGGCGAGCACTCTCTTTTCTTTGTCAATTCCGTCACTCTTAACTTATGGAAAGGATAGACCTTAGCGCTTCCTCTTGATCACACTAATGTGGGAAGTCTGGCTAAAGGAAGATAGCATATCATAAAGAGATGAAAAAATGAAAAAATAAAAAATAATAAAAAAGAAGGCATCAGCGAGGGACCTCTATAAAGTCATTATCTGATAGCTTTCACAGGGCTTCTTGCTAAGAGAAATTGACATAGAGAGCGCTTTTAGTGCCCAACCGGCTTTCCGCCTCCATTTGGTCGTGCTGCTATGATGTAACGTGCAGTTGTCCCGAGGCATTTAGGGCCCCCTCTTTTATCTCCCTTAAAGTCCTTTATAAGCATTCGGGCTTCTTTATTTATTTTTTAAGGCAAAGCCTTAAGTTAATAGGATCTAAAATGAAAGTAACTGGAGGGGGATTTAAGCCAAACCTCCAAAGAAAAGGCCCGTAGGCTACATAATCATAAAGAAAAGAGCTAAAAGACCTATGATGGTCGGAAGCTATATAAGCCCAAAGCATCATGAAGCAGATGACTTTTGCAGTAAGTGGGAAACTTATCTTCTGAGTAGAACACCATGCTGTCCCTATGAGCGTGAGCAAAGGATGCCACGAATCTGCTACTTTGTTCCCAGGTAGTGAAGTCACCCTCGGGGGAAGAATCATTCCATTCACTTGTAAAATTGCTAATAAGAATAGCTTTTCTCTAAATCCACCACTCACTCTCTTTCGGGTAGGGTTAACAAGAAAGTCAAAGCAATCTCCTCAACCTAGAAGAGAACTCCGGATCTTCTTTTTCTTCTTAAGAACCGGAAGGCGAACTAATCCGTCTTGGTGCAGCTCCTAGTCCTGATAGGGGAAAAGGCTTGCAAAGAATCTCCTGATTCAAGTCTTGGGCGAAGGGTGCCACGGAAGGCTCTGACTGTGAAACGGGGTCAAAAGCTAGTCCAAGAAGCCGCTGAGACGTGGTCTAACTACTTGCACTAATACGGGCGGTTTCAAACCTCCAGTAAAACTCCCACTACAACAAATTTACCCTATCGCGACTAGACCTATGGCGACGACCGCATGTCCTCGCTATAGGTCACCCTATGGCGACGACATGTCGTCGCTATAGGGTTGATTAGGGTTTTGGCTACCAAAACTCTATCGCGACGACATGTCGTCGCCATAGGTAATTTTTTTTAAATTTTACTTCCTCTAAAATAAATAGGCGGTAAAATGCCCGCCTTTTCTGAGATCTCTATCGCGACGACATGTCGTCGTGATAGATAAATTATTTATTTTTTCATTTTTTCCCTCTAAAAAGTGGAGGGGAAAAACCCCGTCTTTTTGTAAAATATCTATGGCGACGACATGTCGTCGTCACAGGGTGTGGAATTTTTTTAAAAAAATAAAAATATTAACAATAATACATTGTGACTTTTTTTAATATTTATTACAATTATATTTATAAAAATAATACTTATAAAATAATAATTATATTTATTATAATCATAAGTCGTATAATATATTTTTATAAAAATAATAATATTAACAATAATACATTGTAGACTTTTTTTATATTTATTATACTTAAAAAGTAACTTAGAAAATAATAATTATATTTATTATAATTATAAGTCATATAATATATTTTTTAAAAATATAATATTAACAATAATACATTGTGGACTTTTTATATTTATTATACTTATAAAAATAATACTTATAAAATAATAATTATATTTATTATAATTATAAGTCATAATAATATATATTTTATAAAATAATAATATTAACAATAATACATTGTGGACTTTTTATATATTTATTAATAATACTTATAAAAATACACAACAACACAACACAGCAGCAACAGCACAACACAACACTAACATCAACACCAACAGCAACAACAACAACACCACCACCAACAACAACACCACCACCACCAACAACAACAAAACAACACTAACATCAACACCAATACAACAACACAACACAACAACAACACCAACAACAACATCAAAATAACAACAACAACAATACAACAACAACAACATCATCATCATCATCAACAACCACAGCAACAACAACACAACAACACAACGACAACACAACAACACCTAACATCAACAACAACAGCAACACACCAACAACGACAACACAACAACAACACTACATCAACAACAACAGCAATAACAACACAACACCAACAACAACAAGACATCATCATCAACACAACACAACAACATCACATCAACAGCAACAACAACAGCAACAACAACAGCAACAACAACACCAACATCATCAACAACACAACAACAACAACAACATCAACAGCAACAGCAACAGCAACAGCAACAGCAACAGCAACGGCAACAACAACAATAACAACAACAACAACACAACAACAACAACATCAATAACCCAACACACAACAACAAAACAACAACAACAACACACGCAACAACCAACACCACCAACACACACCAACACACCAACACAACAACAAAACAACAACAACAAAAACAAAAACAAAACACAACAACACAACGACAACAACAACAACACCACACCAAAACAACATCACCACCACCACCACAACAACACCGACAACAACAACACAACAACAACCACCACCACCACCACCACCACAACACAACAACAACAACAACAACAACAATAATAATAATAATATAATTAATTGCTTGACCTATCGTGGCGACATGTTATCGTAATAGGGTCTTATAACCTATCGCGACGACATGTCGTCGCCATAGGGTCCGCGCAGATATAACTTCTGCACCCGCGCGCAGCTTTACTTTTAGCCATAAACTCACCAAATCTTCGCGATTTGGAGATTCAATCGGCACCACCACCCCATATTTCACCAAATCGCACCAAATCGCACCACCCACCACCCCATCTTCACCCAATCACGATCTTCAACCCTCATACCTCCATCTTCACCCATAGCAGTCTTCAACCCCCAAATCGGGCACCACCACCACGAGCGGCCCCAAATCGGGCACCACCACCACCGACCAGCCACAATCGCGGTCACACAAGACGTGTTAGGGTTACTACCACCATTATTTTTTGATTTGTGTCAAACACCAAGTTGAAGGTTAGTAGATATATCTTGAAGGTTTTTTTATTTACAATGTAATTTTAGGCTTGATGATTGTAGTTGTATGTTGTTAGTTTAATGTAGTTGTAGATTGTTAGTTTAATTGTATTATGTTGTAGGTTGTTAGTTTAATTGTATTATGTTATTTACAATGTAGTTTTAGCTTGATTGAATGTAGTTGTATGTTTAGTTTAATGTAGTTGTAGATTGTGGTTGAATGTAGTTGTAGGTTTGGTTGAATGTAGTTGTAGTTTTGGTTGAGTAGTTGTAGTTTTGTTTGAATGTAGTTGTATATTAAGATTGTTTTGTTAGAATGATAATGTTATATGTTAATATAAAGTTTATTTGAGATTGTTTGTTAGAATGATAATGTTATAGGTTAAGATATAAAGTTTATTTGGATTGTTTTGTTAAATGATATTTTATAGGTTCATATATGAGTTTATTTGTTTTGATAGATGATAATGTATGTGTATGAAATATTATGACAATCGATAAAAGCTGGATTAAATAAAAAATCAAACATCTCCGGTTTTTTTAGAAGGTCTTAAAAACTTTATGGAGAATGTTAAGAACTTTGTCGACGGTGATGGCAAAACAAAATGCCCGTGTAAAGATTGTGTGAATGCTTTTTGTCATGATTTAAATACTATTAATGCTCACATACATGATCGTGGCTTTGCTCAACATTATACGAAATGGGTTTATCGTGGTGAGGTCTCTAGTTCTTCTGATGCTGCAAAACAATTTGCTACAATAACACGTACTCCTCCAGCAAGTAATATATCAAATAATGAGATGTTTGATGCAATCGAATGTTATCGCAGAGATGAAGAGATATAGAAGAGGATGGATATACTTTAGACTCGGAATTTGATGAACTCTATAATGAGGTCAACACTGAGTTATACCCCGTTGTAATTGCATGTCTTCTTTGACAGGATCTCAGCCTCTCGGTTGATCAATTAGATTATGTTTGTAGCGGATTTAGCACATTAATTAGCAATTAGAGTAAGAACATAAAGATATTTCAAATTAAAGCATAAACATAGAGAGAAGAGTTTCTGCAAAACAATAAATGTTCTATTGGTCGCACTTTTCGCCATTAAAACAGTATGGTTACCCATCCTTTTAGGCGGCAAAAGGATGGGCATGATGTCCTTTTTCTGACATCACTGAATATTCAAATTACAACTGACAAAACATAAAACTACTGAAGATGTCAACACTGACATCTTCTTACAAAAGTTCCTAAGTGCTGACAAAAGTAAACTACTGAAATCCTACTACGACTGAAGAACAAACTCTTTAGTCGTTTATAACTACTGATACTATAACAACTGAAGAACATGCTCTTCAGTTGTTGTACAACTACTGAAACAAATAAAACTACTGAAAAAGAAAAACCACCATAACAACTGAAGAAGACTTCTTCAGTTGTTGTGACAAACTCTGAGTCTTCAGTACTTGGTCTTCAGACTTGGCTTCAGATGATATAACAACTGATGACTTCAGTAGATATCATCAGTTGTTGTCTTCAGTCTTTGTCTTCAGACTTTGTGCTTCAGTAGAAGATCTTCAGTTCTTTAGTTCTTCAGCTTTTGATGCTTCAGTACTTGGTCTTCAGTACTTGAAGTCTCAGTACTTGTAAGATCAGTACTTCAGTACTTCAACTTCAGTATTTGGTCTTCAGTACTTTGGAGTCTTCTTCAGCTGATGTTCTTCAGTTCTTTGATCTTCATACTTTGTTCTTCAGACTTTGTCATAACAGCAGAAGGCTGGAACTAAGATGCTCTCGAGTTTGACATTCAAGCAAGAGAACACAATAGCTGATGAGAGTCTTCAGATGTTCTCGAGTCTGACATTCAGCAAGAGAACATTGTAACTGAAGGGAGTCTTCAGCAGTTGTAGCAGTGGCATGTGGGACTTAGAGGTTTTCCTGATCTTGGCTCATTGGTTCTTTTGGTCCCAAACTCCCCCTGAACCAATGCAGCCAAACCTCTAATTATTGAATGTCCCACTTAGATGGCATAAGATTGGTCTATTTCCTTCTAGATCAGATTAGAAGTTGACCCAGATAAGCACTGGCCAGAGAGGTAGTCTCAAGTGTTTGTTTGGCTAAGTATGGATGGGAGCTCTGTCTTGGGGAATTGGACAGAGCTGTTGCCCCATCCATGAGATCTACCTCCCACGTACAAGCCGGTAGGATTCTCGACAGTAAGCCTGAAGAAAGATCATTTGTTCTTCTTTGACAGGTCTTCAGGCTCACCTTCGACACCCCTCCCGACCGTACAGCTCTGAGATGAACTTGACCTGTCTTCCATTTTTGAGCTCAACTGTTGTGATTTGCCTGTATGCAAATTCATCAGGGTGTTTACCCTCCAACAACAGAGTGAGCTCATTCCTACGGAAATTCTCAAGCTTCTTATAGACCAGACCCTTCCTAACCACCCTATTATCTAGCATTGAAAAGGTGATTGGCCGGCTCTATAAGCTTTCTCGAATTCATCTACTATTTCCCAGGGTGTTATTACAATAGCCACAGAGATCTCTTCATCTACGATTCTCTTTAATTGGCTTTTGTATCTCACAGGCATGTCCTTCTTGACTATCCTGTGAGCCACCCTTGGGTCAGGCCAAGTTCTCACCTCCTTCCTTCATATTGAAAGGTTTGTTTGAGGGTGAATAATCTTAGAGCTTCTCTCTGCATGTTTATTATAGAGGTGGTAGCAGTATAACATTTGTCAATGCTTTTCAGCATTTCCTCATCATGTCTTTTCTGCTACTCCTCCTCTTCTAACTTTACCTTCACAGTGTCCTGCTGTGAGGTGGGAGTGATGGTTTGTGGTTTGGCTTTGGGTAGAGGTATAACTGCTGAAAGTGGCAGGCTATCCTCCTCATCCTCCTCTTCTTCATCTTGCAGCCTTAGCACCCTCTCTCTTCTTCAAGGGTGGATCATTGGCTGCGGGTTTGGTGGTAAAGGAGTTGTTTTGTGGTTGTGGTTGGGTTGTTGGTGTGGGAGTGTTGGCAGGCACTGCTAGCAGCCTAGAGATAAGGGCTGGTTTGGTTAGCTTTACTAGCAGTGTCCTGTTCCCAACACGGCTTCAGATAGGGCCTCAGCGACCAGTCCCTTAGTAAATTCACCAGCCGAACAGATCTTGGTGGTTATTGCCAATTCTGTCCCTGGTCCATGCCTTGACATCAAGGACTGGTCTGCCCACCTACTTCGAAATGAATCTACTCATAGCCTCGAGTTTCTTTTGATCCTCTTGGCTATCAGTAGACCATCGGTAGTTTATCTCCTTTCTCTCCATGTTCCTGATCTCTTGATCTAGCAAAGCAGTGTCCTTGTCAAAGCCTTGCCTGAATAGCTTTCATGACAGAGTTCATTGAACGGCTATGCTCAGCATCAGCCTCCTTGACAAGGGCTGCTAGATCAGGATCAGCCACCTTCTTTCCCTCTCCCTTTTTCTTATCAGTGATACTGAAATCCTTTTGGATTTCAGCCACTTCTATCTGCTCTACCTCCCTCACCTTCCTTTCCCCTTCTCCCTCACCCTACTACTCTCCTCAGCCAACTCCCTCTCTACCACCACCACTCTCTTCTCTGCCTCTTTCTCCTCCTCTCCCCTCTTCCTCTTGTCTTGCACTGATTCTCCCCCTTTTTGGGTGCATTGGTTGGGGTTTGACTATCAGCAAGAGCCTTAGATATGGCAACCTCCACCATGGGTTGTATATGTGGGAAGCCTCTCATCAAGGGTTTGAATAACTATATCTTTAAGGATTGGTGTGATGAGAGGCAGGGATTTCTGGAGGATAGCATCCAGCTACTCAGGGGGTTCTGACCCTGAGAGCTGGTGCCAGAAGCAGGGGCTGGTGGCTGAGTTTGTAGGAGTGGCTCAGTGTCTGTGAGACCTTCGGGAAGGTGTCATCTGTGGGTAGTGTGGCAGATGGACTTCTATCCTGAGTCATTTGAGCAAGCAGCTCTTTGAGTCTGCTTATCTCATCCTCAAGGATAGTGTTTTGAGCTACTACATCATAAAAGAAGCTCAGGTCATCATCAGCATGAGCTGAATCACCTGACCTCCTGACATTGTCAGGATGAACATGTCCTGAGTGTGGCTCAGTAATGACATGTGCCCCTTGTTCATGTTACTGGGGACTTCTGGCCTCCGGATTGGATCCATCATCGGCCATTGCCTCTGGTGAGGTCTTAGTGATGTTACCAGCTTCACCCTGCTCAGATGTTGATGCAGGGAAGTGGCAGCCTCACCAGAATGTTCTATCTCCCTAGCCACACTGGGAGGTGGAACTGATTCTCTGTGCTGTGGGCTCCTATCAGCACTTGTACCACCCCCTCTTCGGTTGGAGTCTCCCCAGGTGTAATAGGTTTCTGGGGAGAGGGTGGAGTGCTCAGATCGGTCAGCACTTTGGCTATTACCAATGTTGGCTTAGTGGGGAGTCTCCTCAGTATTTGGGCTAGAAGCAGTGTGCACATGGGGAGGACTGTGCTCTTCAATGGCAGTCTCCTCAAGTGAGAAGACCCCAGTAATGTGGTTGCCCCAAAATTGGTTGCATCAGGCTCCTGTTGAGAGGAAGCCTGTGCGGTTGTGGTGGGTGGAGTCGTGGTACCTGCTGGGAGAATCGAACCAGTAGGTACTTCCTGCCTTTGTGTGACAGGGGCATCCTCAGGGGACTCATCTCCCTGAGTAGCCTTTGTGGCTTCTTTTTGGCTTTTGGCTTGGTGGGGACTTTGGATTTGGAGGTGGAGTTGTGGGTTCCAGCTGCGTGGGTTTTCGCAGCCGGCCAGCCTGTTTCATGTTTGGTCAGTGTTGTGCCTGGAGTATACCTCGGCTTGAACAGCCATGGCAGGGACCCCAGTGCCAACTAGTCCCTCAGCCTGAAGCTGGTATTCGATCATGGCCATTATGAACCGTGGATATAATTCCACGGTTAGAAAAAGGTTTTGTGGCCATGTCCTTGAGTTCCAAAAATAAAAGATCAGTAAAATTTAAGGTTGTTTCTCAAGGATAGAATACAATACCTGCTGCCACCTTGTGGACATCTGGTCCCATGAAGAGGTCTTGGGAGCCAGACACACGTTCACCATGTGGAAGATCAAACGTTGAGGGTCAGGAAAGTGTTTCTTCAACAAGGTGGAGGCGGAGAGGTTACCCTGATAGTCATGAGATGTGAAGGAGAGATCCAGGGTACCTTTGGGTAGGAAGTTGGGTGAGTGGCATCCTCCAGCTCTAGGGTTTGGCGTAGTGTAGCTGGAGTGATAACCACGGGTTTGCCGTTGACGGAGGACCGGAGGGAGACCTCGGCATTCTGCTCTCCGTTTGGACAGTGACATTTGTCCAAAACTCCGTCAAGGAGTCAGTGTATAGAGTGGGGTTCAAGAGAAAAGCCGTTTTGTATGGTGAGTCATGCATAAGATCGACGGCTTGGTGAAATTGGGCCATAATGGCGATTTGGTGAGATGGGCGACACAGTTGTGTCGAGGTTTCAGTTGCATGTTCGCCATTAATGGTGTATGGGAATTTCAGAGTTTTGTAAGGATTAGGTCAAGTGAGGAGTAAATGCTCTGAAGGTGGTATTTATAGGGTAGGGCAAAGGTTGAAAGAAACTACTGAAGGTTTGGGTGTTAGTTATCAGTTGTTGTAACAACTGATGACGTGTTTTAACCTTCAGTGGTTGTAACATCTGAGGACTTGGTATAGTCTTCAGTAGTTGAAACTACTGAGACCTTGGTTTTGTCCTTCAGATGTTGTGAACGTCTGAAGAGTTACTGTCAGTCATCAGTAGTTATGAACTACTGATGACCTAGTATTCTTCTTCAGACGTTGGAACAACTGAAGACTTGGTGTTAGCCTTCAGTAGTTGAAACTGAGATCAGTAGTTGTGAACTACTGAAGACATGGTATTGCTTCAGTTGTTGTAAACAACTGAGGACTGTGTTAGCCTTCAGTAGTTGTGAACTACTGATGTCAGTAGTTGTGAACTACTGAAGACATGGTTTTGTCCTTCAGTTGTTTGTGTATGAAACATCAGCTGTTGTTGTCAGCTGATGAGAAATTACTCCAGCTGTTTTCGTTAAATCAGTTGTTTCATACTAGCCTCCACACTTACTCATCAGCTCTTTGGCTGACTTTCAGATGTTTCATCAACCCTTCAGCTCTTGTTGAATATTATGCCTTCAGTTCTTGTGATCAGATGTTCACAAGTGCTGATGAAATATTCTTCAGAGCTGGTGAACAAATTTTGTCTTCAGTATTTGTGTAAGATTACACATCAGTACTTATGAGCAAAATTTGTTCTTCAGTACTTATTTATTTGAAAATCATACATCAGTAGTTGTAATCCACCTCACTACATCAGTAGTTTCAATAAATAATGTACATCAGTACTTTGAGTCATTTTAGTCTTCAGTATTGTTGAAAGAGCTGAAGACTAAATTACTCATCAGTACTTGTATTTGACCTTTGCTTTTCAGTAGATGTGAACTAAGATTACCTGCATAGGTCAAATCAATCAAGCTGCAACATACCAAGCCTTAGTACCAAATTTGGAATGTGGCACTATCTAGAGGCTTAGTAAATATGTCTGCAAGCTCATCAGCACTAGTACAAACTTAGGATCAATCAAACCTTTCTCATAGCAATCCCTGATAAAATGATGTCTGATCTCAATATGTTTGGTCCTTGAGTGCTGGACTGGATTCTTAACAATACAGAGCTGAAGCACTATCCATTAATAATGGAGTCTTAGTCTCAGTTATGCCATAATCCAGAAGTTGGTTCTGAAGCCAGAGTATTGAGAGGTACAGCTTGCAGCAGCAATATACTCAGCTTCAGCAGTGGATGTAGCAATGGATGTTTGTTTCTTACTCTGCCAAGAACTAAACAATTGCCTAGGAATTGGCAACCACCAGAAGTGGATTTCTGGTGACTTTGCATCCTGCATAGTCACTATCAGAGAAAGCAACTATTTGCAAGAATGCCAGCTGAATACCAAAGACCTAGTGATTGGGTACCTTGCAGATATCTAAAGATCCTTTTGACTGCAATCAAATGGGATTCTTTAGGTGCAGCCTGAAATCTAGCACAAGCACATGTTGAAAACATGATGTCTGGTCTAGAAGCTGTAAGGTACATCAAGGACCCAATCATACATCTGTAAAGGGTTTCATCAACCGCTTTACCTTTCTGATCTACATCTAGTTGTGTGATGCTGCTCATGGGAGTAGAACAGGGCTTACAGGATTGTAAATCAACTTATTTAACACTCTTTGGTATACTTGGACTGATGGATGAAGATTCCATCAT
Source organism: Flaveria linearis (assembly GCA_024085815.1). NCBI lineage: Eukaryota > Viridiplantae > Streptophyta > Magnoliopsida > Asterales > Asteraceae > Flaveria > Flaveria linearis. The sequence goes on along the minus strand of JABSNV010001143.1, from coordinate 7,163 downwards.
CCATTGTTTGATTTGCAAACCCAGAAAGTACTGTAATTCTCCCATAGCACTCATTTCAAATCTCAGCTTCATAAGCTTTGTAAATTCATCACACAACTTTGGATCAGAGGATGCAAAGATGATGTCATCAACATAAATCTGAACAAGGAGTTTATGTTGTCCCACAGTCTTGATGAATAAGGTTTTATCAATGGTGCCTCTAGTGATTTATTCTCTAGAAGAAAGGTTGAGAGTGTCCATACCAGGCTCTAGGAGCTTGCTTCAGCCATAGAGAGCCTTATCAAGCTTGTACACCCAATCAGGATGTTATTGTCCTCAAAGCCTGGAGGTTGACACACATAAACCTCTTCTTTTATTTTTTCCATATAGGAAGGCACTTTTGACATCCATTTGATAAACCTTGAGACTGTGAAAGGCAGCATAAGCTAAGAACAGTCTGATTGCTTCCAGTCTGGCCACAGTGCAAAGGTCTCATCATATCGATGCCTTCCTCCTGTGCAAACCCTTGGACAACCAGTCTGGCCTTGTTCTTGACAATTTGGCCCTTCTCATCTGTTTTGTTCCTAAATACCCACTTGGTGCCTATAGCACACTTATCTTGGGTAATGGAACCAGCTCCCACACTTGCTGTTTCTTGAATTGAAGAAGCTCAAGCTGCATAGCTTCCACCCATCCATTGTCTCTAAAAGCAATATGATAGTTCTTTGGCTCTAGCTGACTGATGAAGCATAGAAGCAGAAGTTGGACAATTGATTCCTGTTGAAACTCCAGCTTGGATATCACCATGATTGTGAAGTGGGGTGATTCTTGAGCTCTTGATAAACTATAATATCTGTGCAAGTGTTTGTAGACCCATCAGCAACAACAGATGGTGATGGAGATTCCTGAAACCATGTAGAGGATGGCAGCTCAAATGAAGTAGAGCAAGCAGAAATCTCATCAGCATTTGTAGGGATGGAGCTGCTGAGGCTACAGGAGCATCAGTTCAGTGATTTAGGCAGATTGTCACTGATCCTGAAGGGAGTGAGTACTGACTTCATCATCATCAGTACCACCAGGTGGAGATCTTTGACAGGCTCAACAAATGGAGGTTGATAAGGAACATATTGCAGTATGTCCAGATCAAACAACTCCACAGGGTTTGTGGAATCTTGTCCTTTGGAGATTCATTGAACTTAACATGCAAAGTTTCTTCAACCCCCTTGGTTCTACAGTTGAAGACTCTGTATGCTTTGCAAGTTGATGAATAACCAACAAAGTACCCTGCATCCACCTTACTAGCAAACTTATGAGTGGGTTGCTAGTGTTGAGAATAAAACAAGGACACCCAAAGGCTCTAAAGAATGAAATAAGAGGAGCCAAATGATGAAGAACTTCATATGGAGTCTTCATCAACCTCTTATTTACTAAAGCTCTATTTTGTACATAGCAAGCTGTATTGACAGCTTCAGCCCAAAAGGTCAGTGGCACCCAGAGTCAGCCAACATTGACTTGCTGCTCAATGAGGGTCCTGTTCTTTCTCTCCACCACTCCATCTTGCTCAGGAGTTCTAGGAATGCTAAACTGCCTTCTAATTCCCTTAGACAGGTAGAAGTCATCAAGTGTGTGGTTTCTAAATTCTGTTCCATTTCACTCCTCACACACTTGACCTGTAGGGAATACTGCTTTTTACTTGTACACAAAGTTCATTATTGTCTTTGCTGCTTCATCCTTGGAGTGCAAGAAGAAAGTCCCATACAAACCTGGAGTAATCATCCACAATTACCAGGCAGTATTTCTTCTTTGCCATGCTCATTACTCTGACAGGACCAAAGAGATCCATGTGCAGAAGTTGTAAGCAGGCAGTGGACTTTGGTTCTTCTATGAAGGGAATGAAACTTTGTGTTTTTTTCCTTTCAAGCAAGCAGTGCAGTCATCTTCACACTTGAACTCCTTCAGAGGCAATCCTCTCACTAAACCAGGCTTATAAGCTGATTCATGTTCTTGAAATTGACATGACCCAGCCTTCTATGCCATAGTGTAGACTCTTGAGGAGATGCCTTGGAGAATAGCAAGGATGCCTTTTAGATCCATCTTTTTGGAAAGATCTAGGCATACACTCTTCCTGTCCTGTTGGCCTTCAGGAGAGTGTGTCATCCAATGCCTTGTTCATCAACTCAGAACTTTGGATGACAGAATCCCAGTTCTGGCTTGTGAAAAGGCAACATGGCCTTTGTCACACATTTGACTGACACTCAAGAGGTGTACTTGAGATTCTCCACATGGTTAACATCATCAAACCTTATTTCCCCGTTGGAAACAAAGCCTTTTCCGATGATGTAACCCTTGCATCATTGCCAAAGAAACAAATCCCTTCTTTCCTTAGAGTAGTCATTAAGAAGGGAGCTGCTTCTTGTCATGTGCATGGATCCTCCACTGTCTACATACCAGATGCTTCTATGGCATGTTGAAGAACCCTGGCAAACACAACCATGTGTTAGTTTGTCTTGGAGACCCAACTTCTTGGTTTGGGTCTGTTTTCAGCTACAGGTGCAGCACTAACATTTGTGTTGTGTGTGACAGCTTGAGGTGAAGAAGATGGTACAGAAGAGGAACCCTTGGCTTGGACTTCCTTTTCTATGGTTTCAACACAGGAGCATCTAAGTGGTTGACTCTTCCCACTAGCTGCTGAACCATCATCACCAATTGTGTCGATTCTGTGATAGGCTTTCAGCTCTTCAGACACATTGGAGTTTGCTGATGATGAGTTCTATGTTGTACCATCTTTTTCTGAGCACTCTCAGCTGTTGCCTGAGTTATCCCTACCTTCTTTTAGATTTAGCTTTTGGCTTAGGGATTCAGCTTGGATGTTGCTAATACAAACTTGGTTTCAAACTCATTCTTCATTTTATTGATGCTCCAGTATTTTCTCCTTCTGTTTGAGTTTGGAACCCCTTTTGTACAGCAATCATCAGTAAGATGATTGAACAAGCCACATATCTCACTGGCTTTTTCTTCATCTTATGCTGATCATCAGCTGAGAGGATTTACCTGCTGCAGACTTGTTCTTCAGCTGTTTGTCATCAGTACTATCAGTTTTCTTTCTAGTGCCTTGCTTTCTGGTATCCTCTCTAGCTGTCTTCAAACCTTTCCTACTGTTATTTTTCTTCTCTTTAGTGCTAACAGTATTTGAGGTTGAACTTCAGATGTTTCACTTGCTCTCCAGTACCTTCAGTACTTCTAGTGACAACTCCTGAGTTGATCAGCCTTTTGGTCATGTGACAGTCTATCTCTGATGATGCTGATTCAGAGGATAGTAAGTCACATGATGAGAAGGATTGGTTATTGCTCTCCCCATTAGATTCAACTTCTGCTCTTGAAATGAGCTGTGGGGGAGCAGTGTGATTATAACCAATGCCAAACTTCACATTGGAAGCTGTTTGCTTGCTAAGAAGCATTTCAAAACCCTTGCATGACTGCACCCATCGATCACATCAACTTGGGTGGTTGCAAGAGTTTCCTTGAGATCTTTGTACTTCTCTAGAAGTACATCTTCCCTAGCTTTAGCATCTTTGATTTGGCAGTTAAGCTTGTAAATCTCATCATTTTTATCTTTTAGAACAACCTCAAAATCAGCTTTTCTTTTGGAAATAGTGTGCTCAAGCTCAAGATTTTTATCTATTAAAGCTACATTGCTTCTCTAATAGAAGCAAATGCTGCTATATGACTCTGAACAAAGCTTGGCTTTTGCCTCAGTGGATACCTGAGATGAGGCATTAGATGATGACCCTTCAGCAGAATCAAGGGCCATCAGAGCAAGATTTCCAAAAGGTTGATCACCACCATGTTGACTAGCACCTTGGAGTAGTGGTTCCTGACCAGATAGCTCTTCTGGTAGGCTACTCCAGTCAACAGCAGTTGGGGTGAAAAAGCTTTGTTGTTGAGGTTGTGTGTGGTGATGAGATTGGAAGAATGAGGCTCTGGAAGAGCATGAGGTGGTTGAGCCGGGGGTGCTTGAGTTTGACCAGGCTGAGGCATGTAGTAACAGGGGTAAGGATAAGGCATATGACCCTGTGGCACAAAATAAGCAGGTGGTGCTTGTGCCTGAGATGGATGGGAAGAACTGTAGGAAGGTTGCCCTTTGTGCTGTGAGCTATTGCTGGGAAAAGTCACAAAGGGTGCAGATGAGTTAGATCCAGATGATCTACACTCTCTTGCAAAGTGTCCAAGCCTTTGGCACTTGTGACACCTCAACTTGCTCTTGTCAAAACCAACTTTGGTTTTGCCAGAGAGTCCTGGGAATTTCCTACCAGTTCTTTGTAGAACTTCTGAGAGCGGATATTTATCATTGCCATTTGGTTCAAAATATCCATCTCTTCCAGATCATCATCTGGAATGCCCTTCAATCCTCCATCAGAAACACAAGTTGTCACCACCTCCTCCTGAACTACTAACACCAACAAAAGCTTGTTCTGAGTTTGTAGAGAAATCAATATGCTCATCATAAGAACTTTCTGATGAAGCATATTCTGACTCATGACTTATCAAGGCACATTACCTTGGACAAAGTCATCAGCAAGTTTGCCAGAAGATGACAACTTCCTCTTTTGCTCTACCTCTCTCTCAAAAGTGAGCAATTTCCCATGAAGTTAGGTGAGAGATAGAGTGTCCAGGTCAGCACTGGAGCGTAGGACAATGGTATATGTGCCCATCTCTCAGGCAATGACCTGAGGAACCTGTTGTTCATCTGGCTTTTGGAGTACTCTTGTTTAACCATCTTCAGCTCAGAGATTAAACAAGAGAACCGCTCAAACTGCTGGGTCAGAGTCTCACCCTTTCTATATGAGAAGTCTCATATTGTTGGGCAAGGATTTCCCTATTGTTTCTAAGACCGAATCAGTTCCTCCAAATTGTTCCTTTAGAGCAACCCATAGTGTCATGAGCAGACTCATGATGCAAGAGCCCTGAATATATCTCGTTTGGAATGGCCATGGCTAAAATTCCATGGGCTCAAGCATCAATTTCGAACAGCTTTAGATCTTCATTCGAATATTGTTCAGGTTTCTTCGCACCTGTTCATTAGACTTCGGGACGCTCACCATAGGCTTGTATGGCCCATGCACCACTGACTTCCAACAACCAGCACTGTGACAGCCAAGTGGTGTAGCATACGTCTTTGCCATATGTTATACTCGTTCCTAACCAGCATCGGAGGCTTGGTTGCGGAACCAGTATTGTGAGGATCATTGGTTGGTGTTGTCATCTCAGGTTTTGGTCAAAAACAAGTTTAAACACGACAAACGTAACTCAAAACCACCAAAGACCTCAAGATTTTGGCCGGAAACAGCAGAAACTTACTCTCTATGGCTACTCTTGCAAATTGCTAATTCGATCAAACAGAGAGATCAAGAGCAGTTTCAAATGATCAATAGTGAAATCGATCAATGATTAACCCGCTCTGATACCATTTGACAGGATCTCAGCCTCTCGGTAGATCAATTAGATTATGTTTGCAGCGGATTTAGCACATTAATTAGCAATTAGAGCAAGAACATAAAAGATATTTCAATTAAAGCATAACATAGAGAGAAGAGTTTTCTGCAAAACAATAAATGTTCTATTGGTCGCACGTTTCGGCCATTAAAACAGTATGGTTACCCATCCTTTTATAGGCGGCAAAAGGATGGGCATGATGTCCTTTTTCTGACATCACTGAATATTCAAATTACAACTGACAAAACATAAAACTACTGAAGATGTCAACAACTGACATCTTCTTACAAAATTTCCTAAGTGCTGACAAAAGTAAACTACTGAAATCCTACTACGACTGAAGAACAAAGTCTTTAGTCGTTATAACTACTGATACTATAACAACTGAAGAACATGCTCTTCAGTTGTTGTACAACTACTGAAACAAAATAAAACTACTGAAAAGAAAAACCACCACAACAACTGAAGAAGACTTCTTCAGTTGTTGACAAACTCTGAGTCTTCAGTACTTGGTCTTCAGACTTGGCTTCAGATGATATAACAACTGATGACTTCAGTAGATATCATCAGTTGTTGTCTTCAGTCTTTGTCTTCAGACTTTGTGCTTCAGTAGAAGATCTTCAGTTCTTAGTTCTTCAGCTTTTGATGCTTCAGTACTTGGTCTTCAGTACTTGAAGTCTTCAGTACTTGTAAGATCAGTACTTCAGACTTCAGTATTTGGTCTTCAGTACTTTGGAGTCTTCTTCAGCTGATGTTCTTCAGTTCTTTGATCTTCATACTTTCTTCTTAGACTTTGTCATAACAGCAGAAGGCTGGAACTAAGATGCTCTCGAGTTTGACATTCAAGCAAGAGAACACAATAGCTGATGAGAGTCTTCAGATGTTCTCGAGTCTGACATTCAAGCAAGAGAACATTGTAACTGATGGAGTCTTCAGCAGTTTGTAGCAGTGGCATGTGGGACTTAGAGGTTTTCCTGATCTTGGCTCATTGGTTCTTTTGGTCCAACATTCTTTAAACTTTCTAGCCAAACTGATGCATATTAAAGTAATCAACAAATGGACAAATAGTTCGTTTGATCAAATTTTAGAGTTTTTAAAGGTTCCTTCCCGAAAGAAAATCACATTCCATCTTCACACTATGAGGCGAAGAAGAAGCTGAAAAAGATTGGGTTGGATATGAATCCATCCATGCTTGCATCAAGGATTGTGCTTTGTTTGGAAAGAGAATGAAGAATTGCAAAATTGTCCGTTTGTAATAAGAGCAGATGGGTTTGATGTCACACCCCCAATTTTCCACGAACAGGGTTTACCGTCAGGCGTGTGACATAACCAGGATCTCAGATAAGCATCATTTACACCAACGACTCGACAATTACAAATCATATAAGTTGCTTAGTAATAATGAAATAAACCAACTTGTATTTAAGTATTGCGGAAGCGAAACAGGAAAACATTTAACAACGGTTTTGGAACACGTAAACACGCGCCCAATCCAATTTATGTAAGTACATGAATTAAACCTTGAAAACAGTTTGGGTGAATGCGGAATGACATGTAGTGGATGCTATGCTCCTAAACGTGCCATTCAATTTCCTGAGAGAAAACATGCAAAAGCAGTACAAGACTGGTGAGTTCACAGGTTTATCAGAAACATAAGTACAGTAATGAAATAGCCCCTCCCTATTGTAGAA
>JABSNV010000922.1:0-93919 GCA_024085815.1 Flaveria linearis | reverse complement strand
CATTTGAACCAAGGCAACAACACCGTTCAAAATCAAGCCGTTCAAAACCCAACTGCACCAAACCCTCCACGAGTTTGTACTTACAAGCATTTCAATTCTTGCAATCCCACTAAGTTTAGCGGGACCGAAGGTGCCACCGGTCTTTTACAGTGGTTTGAGAGTATCGAGAACACTTTCCTCAATAGCGAGTGCCCCGAGAATCTCAAGGTTCGCTACGCTACAAGTGTTCTTCAAAAGAGAGCACTCACCTGGTGGAACGGTGAGAAACGAACCCGTGGAACTGAGGTCGCATTAGCATTGACGTGGGATGAAGTTAAGGAGCTCATGACTCGGGAATTCTGTCCGAGAAATGAAATTAAGAAATTGGAAGCTGAGTTCTGGGACTTAACTCAAGAAAGTGGAGAAAATCTAGCTTATACCAACCGATTTCATGAACTGAGTCTACTTGTTCCTCATCTGGTTACTCCTTTAACTCGGGCTATCGAGAAATACATCGGTGGTCTACCCATGCAAATTCAAGACACGGTGTGGGGTAGGAATCCTACAACCTTGGAAGATACCATCCGGTTAGCTGCTCAGCTAACTGACAATCATGTCAAGGCTGGAACCCTGACTAGGAAGGGTGCTAAGAAGGTGCCCGGGAAACCCTCAGCTGAAACCCCTAAGGAGGAAAAACCTGAACCTTCTCAAAACAAGAAGAGGAAGGCTAAATCCCAAAACTTTGCTGTGATTACCCCTGCTGTGCCAATTAATCAAGTCCCTCCAACTCGTCAACCAACAGTAAACGACCAACCACCGATGAAAAAGCCATACGCTGGACCCTTTCCTCAATGTAACCACTGCAAGTATCACCATCCCGCTAACGTTCAATGTCGTCAATGCACCAATTGTGGTCGTTTCGGCCATACATTCAACGTGTGCAAGAATACTGCAAGGGTTCCAGTTACCACACTGACTGTTCAGCATACCCCGACAATCACACACGCAAGAGCTTGCTACCAATGCGGAGATCCTAACCATTTCCGCAACTAATGTCCGAAGCTTCTCAAGGCCGTCCCTGCAGCTCAAGGTCGAGCATTCAACATCAATGCCCAACAAGCTCAAGTTAGCAACGACGTGGTGAACGGTATGTTCCAAATTAATAATCAATACGCTTCGATTCTTTTTGACACCGGTGCAGATAAAAGCTTTGTATCCTTAGACTTTGAGCCCTTACTTGCTAGTGCCCGAACCAAGTTAGATAACCCCTTTACGGTAGAGATAGCTGACGGAAAACCCATTACAATTAATTCTGTCATTCCCGACTGTACTTTGAATCTAAGCGAGCATGATTTCCCTATCAATCTTATACCCATGCAACTGGGTAGTTTCGATGTTATAGTAGGCATGGACTGGTTATCAAAGAATCATGCCGAAGTGATTTGTCATGAAAAGACCATTCGTATCCCTCTCCCGACTGGAAGCATACTACAAATCTACGGGGAAAAACCTTACAAGGGGCTTAAACTCATGTCTTGTACCAAAGCTCAAAAGTACCTCCGCAAGCATTACGTGGCTTTCTTAGCTCATATCGTGAAGGCAGATGAGAAACCTAAGAAGATTGAAGACATTCCGGTTGTTCGAGAGTTTCCTGAAGTCTTTCCCGAAGATTTAACCGGTCTTCCTCCCGTTCGTCAAGTTGAATTCCGAATCGACCTTGTACCTGGTGCAACTCCCGTGGCAAAATCTCCTTATCGACTTGCACCATCTGAGATGCAAGAACTTGCTAGCCAATTGCAAGAACTGTCAGACAAAGGATTCATTCGCCAGAGCTCGTCACCATGGGGAGCTCCGGTATTATTCGTGAAGAAAAAGGATGGCTCATTCCGTATGTGCATTGACTATCGAGAGCTCAACAAACTCACAATCAAGAACCGTTACCCATTACCCAGAATCGACGATCTGTTTGATCAGCTTCAAGGAGCCACTCATTTTTCAAAGATCGATCTTCGTTCTGGTTACCATCAACTCCGTGTGCACGATGATGATATTCCAAAAACAGCTTTCCGAACGAGATATGGCCATTATGAGTTTACAGTGATGCCATTCGGGTTAACTAACACACCGGCAGTATTCATGGATTTAATGAATCGTGTGTGCCGGCCATACCTAGACAAATTCGTGATCGTATTTATCGACGACATCTTGATATACTCTAAATCAAAATCCGATCACGAGAATCACCTTCGTCTAATACTCGAACTTCTGAGGAAAGAGAAACTCTACGCCAAATTCTCAAAATGTGAATTCTGGCTTAATGAGGTTCAATTTCTTGGTCACATAGTAAACAACAAGGGAATTCACGTTGATCCCGCAAAGATCGAGGCAATAAAGAAATGGGGAGAACCTAAAACTCCTACAGAGATTCGTTCATTCCTTGGTCTAGCCGGATATTATCGAAGTTTTATTCCTAACTTCTTGAAGATTGCTGTGCCACTCACTGCTTTGACCCACAAGGATAAGCCTTTTTCTTGGGGACCTGATCAAGAAAAAGCGTTTCAAACCCTCAAGCAAAAGTTGTGTGAAGCGCCGATTTTAACACTTCCTGATGGAAACGACGATTTCGTTGTCTATTGTGACGCTTCAAAACAAGGTCTAGGTTGCGTTCTCATGCAGCGAGGCAAAGTTATCGCTTATGCTTCAAGACAATTGAAGGTTCATGAGAAAAATTATACGACGCACGATCTTGAATTGGGTGCTGTCGTATTCGCACTCAAAATCTGGAGACACTATCTCTATGGCACTAAATGTGTTGTATTCACCGATCATAAGAGTCTCCAGTACATCTTCAACCAAAGGATCTTAACATGAGGCAACGACGATGGGTCGAACTACTCAATGACTACGACTGTGAGATTCGTTACCACCCTGGTAAAGCTAATGTCGTAGCCGATGCATTAAGTCGTAAGGGCCAAGTTATGCTTCAAAGTGTTACCATTCAAACCGACCTTGTGACCCGTATACTCGAAGCTCAACACGAATCAGTCACCAAGGGCAACATGTATGAGGAAATGTCATGCGGTGCTGAACTCCAATTGGAAACCAAGTCGGACGGACTACTGTATTTTCTAAATCGACTTTGGATTCCGAATCGCAATAATCTTCGAACAACCATCATGGATGAGGCTCATAAGGCTCGTTATTCTATTCATCCGAGAGCAGATAAGATGTTCATGAATCTTCGGAACCAATATTGGTGGCCCGGCATGAAGAAGGATATAGCCTTGTATGTATCTAAATGCCTCACGTGCTCCAAAGTCAAAGCTGAGCATCAACGTCCCTCTGGATTACTCGTATAACCCGAGGTTCCACTATGGATATGGGAAAGCATATCCATGGATTTCATTACCAAGCTGCCTCGTACCGCTAGTGGTCACGATAGTATCTGGGTTATCATTGATCGATTGGCTAAGTCGGCTCATTTCATTCCAATTCGGGAAGATTATCGAGTCGAGAAATTGGCTCGTATTTACATTAATGAAATAGTCAGTCGTCATGGTGTACCTTTAGATATTATCTCCGATCGCGATGGTCGTTTCATCTCTCGTTTTTGGAACAGTCTCCAATCAGCTCTCGGGACTCAACTAAATCTTAGCACAGCCTGTCATCCTCAAACCGATGGTCAAACTGAAAGAACGATACAGACACTCGAGGATATGCTCCGGGCTTGTGTCATTGATTTCAGTGGATCGTGGGATTCTCATCTTCCGTTGATCGAATTCTCATACAATAACAGTTACCATACCAGCATCCAGATGGCACCATTTGAGGCCTTGTATGGTCGAAAGTGTCGATCTCCCATCTGCTGGTCTGAAGTTGGTGAATCACAGATTACTGGTCCGGAATTGATACAAGAAACAACCGATAAAATTCATAAGATCCGTGATAACTTGGTCGCTGCTAGAAATCGTCAAAAGCATTATGCTGACAAAAGACGTAAGCCCATGGAATACAATGTCGGTGATCTCGTACTTCTTAAGGTGTCACCTTGGAAGGGAGTGATTCGCTTTGGAAAGAAAGGGAAGCTAGCACCTCGTTACGTGGGTCCATTCAAAGTGCTCGAGCGAATTGGGAAAGTGGCCTACAAGCTTGAATTACCCCAGGAACTTAACAATATACATCCGACGTTTCATGTGTCCAACCTCAAGAAATGTCTTGCCGATGAAAATCTCCACATTCCACTCGACGAAGTCCAGATTGATGAATCTATGCACTTTATTGAGAAACCTGTGGAAATTATGGATCGGGAAGTTAAACAACTCAAACGCAGTCGGATACCCATTGTCAAAGTTCGTTGGGAGTCTAAATGTGGGCCAGAGTACACCTGGGAACGTGAGGACCAAATGAAAACCAAGTACCCTCATCTTTTCGTTTCAGCCTCCTCGTGAACAAATTTCGGGACGAAATTTCCTAAAGCAGGGGAGACTGTAACCACCCGTATTTTTTTTTATATTCACTTATGTTAACATTTGTTAATAATACAATCGTGGGGATTCCAATTATAAAGCTTGCGATATTAAATAATAATAATAATAATAATAATAATAATAATAATAATAATAATAATAATAATTATAATTATAATAATAATGATAATAACATTAATGATGATAATAATATTAATAATAAAGTCCAGGGGTTATTTCTGCCAATTTGGAAACTTAATAAGAAGTTTCAAGCATAAAATATTAAACTCGAAACCGCAGGGACTGATTGTGTAAAATTTCAAAAACCCCAGCTTTCCCCCTCGATTTTCCGGCGACTATTCCGGCATCCCTCCAGCCGAACTCCGGCGAAGCCAAATCGATGAAATTACACACTTTCAAGCCACAAAACCAGTCCCAATGCATTCGTGGATGAGTTTCGAACCCAATGCAACCATTAAACACGTTTAAACCTCGAGATATTCGGATCCAAAGCTACCACATCGAAATCACAAAAATTCCCGACAAGAAATCAGTCAAATTACCCCATTTGAACCCCACAATCACACCGAAAGTTTCTTGGATCCAATTCGAATGGAATTCCAACATAAAAACGTGTTGAATTGGTCAAACAAACGGTTATAATACTCACTTTTATCTCGGATCCATTACAGCTCGATAATACACTCAAACAACAATAATAAACAAATCCAAGCTACAAAATCGATTATCTATACACACCCAATCGAACTCAGGTTTCAATTCCACCAAACACAAACACAAACACAGAATTCGATCACCATCTTCCTCGCGACCTGCAACTCCAATTCTAACCAACTTCCATTCGATTTTAATCGAAATTAACATAGGGGTTTCCATCTAGATCATCATTAGAAGGTTCCCCTAAGTTTAATTTGATTATGGTTGTGTTTTGAGCATCAAACGATTACCCCACGAGCCGCGACCTGTTCTTGAAGAGTTCAACCTCAATCGAACATCGTACGGGTAAATTACACACACATACATACTCGATACATCATGGGGAACAAAAGCCCCATGATGTCCGATGCTATCTAAGTCGAATTCATGCTCAATTTGAGCTTTGATCGATCTAGGGCTCGAATTGGATTTGGGGTTTTGGTTATATTGGTTTAAAAGAATTAAAACCGGATCATAACCGCGGCTTAGGCCTTCGGTTCACCGGTTCCATGCTTCCCCCTCAAACAGAAGGTCCCGGGTTCGACCCCGGGCACCTACACTATTTTTTTTAGGCCTTTTAAGCCTTTAAAAATTCAGAGAAAAATTCTAAAAATCATAAAAAAACATTTTTACAAACATTAAAAATTTCTAAAACCACTTAATTACTTTCTGAAATTTATGTTTATAATTTATTCATTTATTTTATTTGTTTTAAATAAATAAAATAACTAATTATGTTTCTACCAATTTATAATTAGTGTATAATACATAATTATACAATAAATAAATTGAACCCAATATATATACATAGTTATATATTATTCAATTACCGAAACAACTGTTATTTGAATAAATTATATTTTACATAACCGCATACAATTTATAACTCATGTATATAATTAGCATACAAAAATATAGTTATGCTTACTTATGTGTAAATGTATTATATATATAATTATGTACATAATTATACATATAATTATATATAAATACATGACTATATATAATTATGTATATAATTATACATATACAATTTATTAAATTGTATATATGTATAACCTATATCCATAAATTTTTATTAAAAGCTTGGACATAATCACTTTCAACAAATTCGTTTATTTCAAGACATTTCAAACCAAATAAAATTTATCAATTTAAACTATCATAGAAATCCTAATACATTCCCAAATTCCCAAATCATTATTATTCTAATTTGAGACACCGTTCCTTAGGTTAATCATAAGGAAATCGTTGGTGTCTAATCTATCACGTCCAAATTCAAATCTCATCAATCAAGTGAGTATTCATATCCCCTTTTTATATCATTTCCCATTTGGGGGAAATCATGTGATACAATATATTCAATCATGATATTCTATTGTTATTTCAATTTAAATTCAATTCAAGACAGGTTATGTTATTACTTGCAATTATGTGAACATACTGTGATAAACTGGACGACAGTAAAACCCTAATTCAATCAATCAATCCTGGTATCAATGGTAGATCTACTGGTTTGGATAACCCACCCCACATGGCTTACGAGTGGTGATTATGCCAGAGGCAATTAGTCAATCTATGGTATTTGTGTGGAGTCTATTATATGCAAGTGTCAAGTCAAGGGGTTTATATTGTGTCGGTTTATCTATATGCTTCACGGTTGCCATATAAGTCTTAATATTACCTTGTGAATTGAATTATTCTCGATGGATCAATCAATCAATCTATATGTATATTCAAAACTGTGATTACTCACCAGCTAACTCGTTAGCTGACTTTATTTTCTCACATGATTTCAGGTTAAGCAAGATAGTGGACTTCTACGTGCTCATCTAAGACACGGACCTAGTTAAAATAAAAGACAATTATTATTTGTGGTTTCGATTGTTGTATTTGTGTATGTTGAACTTATTTTATCTTGTAATCTGATTGTAATATTATTTCCACTATTAGACAACCATGTGTTATGAACAATCATTCATTCCCTCGTCCGCTCCGATGATTCCGCCGTCGGTCGGGGTGTGACACCAGATAAAAAAACTCCACCCCAAAATCTCGAACCAACACCCAAAACAACCCATATTAAAACATAAAAAAAAATTAAAACACAAACAAAATAAACAAAATAAAATTTCACACACACAAAAAAAAGGAAATCCACTCACCAATTAATAACCAAAAAACCAAAAAGGGTGGGGGGAATCCACTCATCGACCAAAGCTAATAATATATATTATAATATGACTATCTTCGATTTCATCTTACAGGCAGATTGCATCACCCTAATAGGATTCTTCGCTTGCATCATATTATACAAATAAGGCATTAAAGAGCCCTTTCTCTTCCTTTATTCACGGCAAGAATAAATTCCAACTAGGGATGTTTAAATTTGGATATTCGAAAATTTCGGATAGCGAAAATCACTATCCTTATACGAAATATATCACTATCCTTATACGAAATATCCGAAATTTCGGATACGTATACGGATAGTGATTCGGATATCTAAAATTCATTTTTTACTTTTTTATTTTTTAGTTTTTTTACAATAACTAGACATATGCTTTTATAAAAATAATATTAAAACCAACTCATATCATAAAAGTCACAATATACACTAAAAAATCTCAATCTAAAGTAAAAATATATCTCAAAAATTTAAAAAAATAAAAAAAATGTTTTTTAGTTTTCGGATAATCGAATATCTGAATATCCGAAACTTTTGAAAATCACTATTCGAATCCGAATCCGAAATATTCGAATTTCAGAAAATTCGGATATTTCGGATTCGAATTTTTGGATTTTCGGATCAGATTTTTGAATTCAGATATTTTTGAACACCCCTAATTCAACTATGCTGCCTTCTAACTATAGGACTTGAATCCAAGCTCCTAGGCAAAAGCTTGAAGCTTGAAGACAGAAAGGGAACAGATTAATGGGATGCTTTATAGTCAAAGTTACGCCTATTGCTTAATCTAACTATTAGGTACTGTATTAGAGAAACACTCAATCAGCTTAATATCATACGCTAGGAAGAACTTTGATTAAGGTAGTAGCCCAACTCTTGAAGAGGGAAGCACATAACTAATATGGATTGTTATTCCGACTACGTCCTAAAAGGAGGTATTAACGAGCCTTTCCCTTAAATCAATATATGTATCCTTCCCCTAGTCCTACTAGTCATTCTAATGATGGGAAAAATTGCAAGAGATAACACTTATTCCTAACTCTATCGTGCTATTCTAGACGTAGGTAGACGACAAAGACTAAGAGTATCTCTCTATCTCGGTCTCCATTTTGCATCACATATTAACCTGGAGAACATTTTTATTAGTTGTAATGCAGATTAACGAGCTGCTCCTCCATGCTATGGCTAACGAGGTAAGGGTTGTCGCCACCTCATAAAGACAGAAGTGGGGGTAACTGGAGTTATTTGCGTCGATTGAAAGAAAGAAGATAGACAACTTAAATATCAGTGTGGGAATAGAAAGAGTTGTGCCAAAATTCGCACTTAGGGGCACTGCGTGCCATTGTTAATGATTCTACTACAATGCCACAAATTCGCAAGCTAATACTAAGTAATCATTGTTGTTCATTGGATTTCGGAGGAACTACTCTGTTAGGATTGAGGAATTGCTGTGATTCTTCTTCAATAACCTTGATTCTCTCATCGAGAGTCACTTTGAATGTCTTACATAATTCTTCCGACTGAATATGATAAAGCCTACAAAACAACGAGCTACTATCATTCTTTATTATAGATTAAGATCTTCAAACTTGATACATAAATAGATAGAATAGCAGCAAATAGTATCTCTCTAGCGTGCATATTAATGGAACTCAATCTCATTTGGAAAGCCATCTCTCTATTTTTCAGCAATTGAACAGGAAGTGGTTTAGGAAAAGAATTTAAAATCAGAAATGCTCGCTCGGCGAGAAAGGCCCTAACCCTGCCAACCAAGTGCAAATAAAAAAGAAAGAAGCGACTGAAAAGAGAACTTCGTATTTTGGTAATTCTCTAGGAGTCATGTTTAACCTTAAAGGCTATTAATAGATTTTACAGAAATGGTCTCTCGGACTTGAAAAGTAATAATGAAAATGGCTAACCCAGTAGCAGATTCCACAGCTGCCACTATTGAAACCGATGAAGCAAATGATTGATTCATCATATCACCCGAATAAAAGGAAAATACCAAAAAGTTCGAATTCACAATTAATAACCCTGATTCAATTAGCATTGACATAATAGGAATATTTCATTTATTAAGGAGGATTACCGGAATGCTAGAAATAGAGATGATCATAGAAAATATGAAATATTTGATAGGATCCGTTTAGGGAATGTAGGATGCAAGAGAATTCAAATGTTGAACCTCAAGAATAAGGATACGAATTCTCCATATATATATATATAGATTCTAATTAGGATGTGCCTACCAGATGGAACTTGACTTGTCATATATTTGAACGTGCTTTAAAACAAAAATATAGTTTTAGAGCGTTTTATAATAGTATTTCGGAAACAAGTCAAACCATACCTTTGTGGGAGCCGGTTGGGATGGTATTCAACATCTCACCAATTTTCTTAACGTTTTTAAAAAATCGACTATAAAATTGTAGGGTGTTTATTATCCAACTAGTACTTTTTCTCTTTTGGAATTATTTTTAATTACTTTAAATTTAAATTTTATGAAAATAAAAATGGGATGTTTAGAAAAATGATACCATCAGTGAAAGAAAATTTTTAAAAAATATTTCCTAAAACTCCCACCTATTTTTACTTGTGTCGTTGTTTTAAATACATTTTTAAATATTATGAGAGTTGAATGTTTAATAGATGAAATACATGATAATTTGGATTTGCATGATGAGAACCTAAAAATCATTTTCTCCCGGTAACAAAAAAATCTTAAACCCACCATTGTCTATAAGGGGAGAAGGAGTCATCATGAGTGGGTTCCTTTGCTTCACTGTGTTGCTACATCAACGACACATTAGAGTTTTACTATTTTCCACAGCTTTTTTCTATTTTATAAGGAGTCAACACAGTTTCCCCTAGTTTCTCCATATCATTGAATCAACGGTTGAAAGTGGGTGATAATAATGATGAAGCTAGGTGACCATGCCATGTACTAAAATTTGACGCTAGGATCACGGCGTGTTCCCACACGAGACCAAAAATTCTCCACCCTCTTCCAGTTGTCACTGTTGTATGGTCTCATGATGTCATTTTAAAAATATTCCTCAAATTTTTACTTCACATTGGCCTTTAAAATAGTTGAGTCATCACTCTGATCATCTAAATGGTAAAACGATCTAATATGTAAAGGTTGTAACTTTATTCTACTACAAGAATATTAGAAAATGTTAAGTATACATCTGCTATATATCGTTAATCAACTATATTAAGAAAATACAAAAAGACAATATTTTTTTTCATATATATCTTCCTATTATCAATTCAATTCACATGGCACAACTAAGTACGCATAGTATATAAATCTCAAAATACACTTTCAATCTATCCAATTTCAAAATATCAGAAAAGGCATGCCAATTTAATGGTCGGTTGTTGTTAGATTGTTCTTTTTTGTGTCTTATTGTTGTCACGCATGTATCGTGTAATTATACAATATAATTTCATAATACATATATGACAAATACGAGACATAAAAAATGACAATAGATTCGGGCTCGTTGTCAATGGTTTTTGGTTGGTATTTGTAGGGATGAGATTAAGTCAACGTGCAATCTCTGACTTTGCAGAATATTCTAATTGTTGTTCTATTTCCCAGCTCGACTTGACTCCTGCCTCATTTTCTGGCTCGTATACCTAAACGTTTGAATTTATTTACATTAAGATATTGTTTTTATAACTTATTAGAAAAGTATTAATAATAACAAAAGCTCTCCCATTTCTAATTTGGCTACAAGTTTAAATCTTTTTCATTATCTAAAATACCCAGTTTACCTTATTAGAAAGATAATTGTAGGGGGATGGTAGAAACTAGAAAGTAGAAACATAAGGGATTTCATCATTCAGAGGGCTTGTTGATCTTATGGTTGATGATTTTTTTTTAGTTTGAACCCTTATATTGACAATTGACAAGTAGTTAAAGCGAGTTTTAAAGACTTATATTAGAACCCCTTAATAGATCTTATTCCAAAACTTTGTATTTGGTTATACTACCTCAAGTTTAGCCAAAAGTTCATGTGCAGTTGGAGCCGAGACAATTATTCGACGAGCATCAGAGGTGACAAAACCTTCATCAACGGCCTTGTCTATAAAAGACAACAACGAGTTGTAGTATCCGTCTACGTTCAACAATCCTACCTGTATTTATTCAAGTTCGTAAAAATGAAACATATATAGATAATATTTCAACGGCATTTTGTATAACAAAACTTGTAAATGCATTTTTACCGGCTTCTTGTGGATCCCAAGTTGTGCCCATGTAATGACTTCAAGAAGTTCCTCGAGTGTACCATAGCCGCCTACGGAAATTTCAGAAATCAAATCGTATTAATAACAATAATTGAGACATTATAAATGCATCATGGTTTATGTATTATATAAAATAAAAAAGGCTACATTTAGGTCATTGTCACAATACATCAACCTACCATGTCCATAAGCTGTGTATGAAAATATAAATTTTATGCATACGATTCTTTGTCTTGATAAAAACAGTATTTAAGATAGATGCTTTTAGAAAAGAAAGTGTCGATAAAAAATAAAACCTGGCAAAGCTATAAAAGCATCAGCTTGACGTGCCATCTCGGCTTTTCTTTGATGCATATTTAGTACCGGTCTTACTTCACCAATGGTATCCCCGATAATCTGAAAAATTCCAAGAGTTTTTTAATGTTTTAGATACCTTACAATATGAAAATGTAAATAAAATTTTCATGATAACTAGACTTGCCTCTTTTGGCATTAAAACTTTTGGTATGACCCTGCCAAAACAACAAGAAACAATTATTATTAACTTTAGAAGCATTTATACACATACAAAATACGAGTATAAATAATTCACGTCCAATCATCCACCAACATCATGGTTAAATATGCACATCGATGATAAATTAAATTAGAGCAATTACTCATTCCCCGGATGCTTTTTCACAACAAACAAAAGAAATGAAATACACTCTTAGTAGTTATTAGTCTATCAACTAAACATCAATCACACCTAAAAACTGTTTTAACTATTAATCTCATATGACTAGATGTTCACATGGACACATAAGTGAGATGTTTGAATATGTTATTATCCAAGACCATAAAAATGTTATAATCAAAGACGGTCTATTATTTAAAGTTGTTTACTACATTCTACTGATGTAAAATTAGGAAATAACGTGATGCAAGATGTTAAATTGTGACTTGTGAGACACTTCTCTCTATTCGTTAAAACAATGATATGATGTGGTTGATCCACATCCACATCCACCTCATATCTCATATGAGTTTGTAAGTACATGTAGTAAACAACTTTAAATTTAGGAGTTGTTAGAGCGTATCACTTGGTACCAATCCTTCCTTGTTCGAGTCCAATGACATACAACGTTTTGTTTTTGGTTTTTCTTCTCTTTTTTGATATATCTTTTTTTTCCTGTCACTTTTATTTTTCTTGAGCAATTGTCGTTCCAACGTTAGGTTTTATTTACGACGCAACATACTAGACATAATACTCTTGTCTACCTATATCAAATCGTCAGAAATTCACATGTTTCTTTGACATGGTTTGAAAATGCGCCACATCACGCGAGTTAAAAATTTATTTTAATGGCAAATTGCTTTATGTTTCGACGTTAATTTAGTTCGAAAACGAACAGGGTGATTGTTATTTATATTTTATCATACCACATATGACGTCATTAAGTGTTTTTTATTTACGTTTAGAGTAGGTCTAAGTTTTGATATAAATTTTATTTGAAAAATAGTAGGGTTTAATATAAACACGTTCATTCAACGGTATAAACTTGAGTCGTCATACGTGTTACGTTTTGAGGTAAATTTAATTTTGAAATAAATTGAGTCGATTAATTGTAGTATATAATATATCATACTGCGTCTAGTACTGCTACTACAACACGTGACGGGTAAAAAAACAAATTAGATGGTTGAAAATAGTGTTGTTGAGACCGGATCGGACAGCCGATCCGACCGGTTCGACCGCGAATCGGGGGTGGTCCGGTCCGGTCAGGGGTGATTCGTTTTGTGGCTTTGAACCGGCCGGTCCGAACCGAACCGGCGGTTGGACCGGCCCGGTTCCGACTGGTTTTCTGATTTTTTTTTGATTTTAGTGGGTAAAAACGGGGTGTTAAACCATAAATTAGTACGTAGGATATACAAATATAGTTAAGTTTTATATATAACTATAAAATATATGTATAAATCATATATAAATTACTTATATTTAATTACATATATAAATATAATTAAAATATAATTAAATCCGGTCCATCCTGTCCGACCACCAAATCAGTAAGACGTCCGGTTCGACGTCCGATCCAGTTCTAAAAATATTGGTTGAAAATATGGAAAGAGAGAGTACCCTATGACGTGGCATCCACCTTCAAATACGGCTTTGGAAACGAGTCCCATCAATCCAATGCTTCCTCCTCCATAGACCAAATCAATCTTCCTTTCCACCTGCAATTTTCCCATTATTTTATATGCTTTTATTTATTTATTTATTTAATTTAATATATCAATAATAATCAAACACGTAATCACATCTTAACACTCCACGTTTCTAACGGTTTTGCACAATTATCATTGTTATTATTATTATTATTATTATTTGATCGTAAACTTTGTTGGATGAAGTAATTAAATCCAAATGGATTATTTTTATTTTATAAGGAAGAAAATTAGAAAAAGATGTGAACCAAGGTTTACTTACGTGTCGACATTACACTTGACAAATTGCACTCATTAATTATACGTCAATTCTATAATGATTATTACACATATTGGATCTGATATATAATTTGATTATGAGTTTATATATATATATATATATTTCTTAGACAACTTGTATAGTTGTATGAGAATTAAGTTCACCACGTGAAATCGACCAAATAAACTTTTAAAGTAAAATAAAATATGTATTATCAATCATGCTTAACATTTGCATACAAACATATATCACTTGACAAATAAGAAGAAACGGGTTTGCGTCATGCAAGCCAATCTTCACCCATATTCCGATATATATATTGTTTTGTTTTAAAACTAAATTTTAATACAACTATCGTAACATGTAAGATATTATTCCAAATAATAATAGTAATACCATTAAATAAGAGGATAAGAAATGCGTGCTCTGGAAAGTAATTAAGATATAAACTAAAATATAATTAGAGACTTGTTTTTTTTATAAAGTTGAGAACCGCAACAATTCAATAAAATAGATAAAGTTGAAAAACTACGTTTTACTTGCCTTTTCTTTAACTTTATAATCTCTCCTTTAATTCTTTCCAAAAATTGTATAAAAATGTGAACATATACATTTACGTCTAAACGTAGTCTATGTGCATATATGCAATGGAAAAAAAACCCAACTATCAGAGTTTTTAGAATATCTTACATACATTGACATTCGAATGGAATCTAATCAATTTATATAATACAAATCATAAAAGATAAGATGGTTCTCACAGTTACCAATTTATTGTAAGTTTTGGAAGAAAACGCGTCTCGAATATCAAAAAACTCTGTGTATATCTAAATAAAAAAGTGAGTAACAGTAATGTAAACCCATCGTGGGTTTGCATGGTTCTAAAGCAGTGCATGTAATTGAAGAGACAAGAAACACAACTTAACGTTTTCTATTAGTGACCACCAACAATCTCGGAGCAGTTTTTTAGTTTGTGACAACTAATTTTTGTCACAAGAGTGAGGTTATTCTATAAAATGTATTTTTGTTACAAAGTGTGAGAATACACAATGAGACTAAAAAAATCATAAAAAATTATATCTTATAATCTAAATCGAATTTCAAAAAAATAATTCGAAGTCTCTATTCCTCAGCTGATTGTCCACTTTCAGAAAAAAATAAAAAATAAAAAATAAAAAAGAAATTTCATTGTCTTTTTATGACACAATGACGTCATTGTGTCTTTCATAGTGACACAATAACGTCATTATTTCTTTGATAATGATATAATTACGTCATTGTGTATTTCATAAATGATACAATAAAAAACTTTATTTTTTTTTAATTTTTCTTTTACTTTTTTTCTTAGTGAGGACAACTAGGGGAAAAAACACGGAATTACTTTTTTGAAATTTGATTTAGATTGTGAGATATAAATTTTTTGTGACTTTTTTGAATCATAATGTCTTCTTATACTTTGTAGCAAAAATACACTTTGTATTTAAACATCTTTCTTGTCACAAATTAAACCCCTCTTAGTGTTATGTTTAATTGAAGATAATAGAATGATATATAAGAACGTACCAGCTGGTTACCAAGTTGTACTGCAGCTTGGCGGTAGACGGGGTTCTTGCCGGAGCTGCTACCACAGAAGACACAAATCCGGTTAAATCTTGATGGTTTCGCGACGGTCAACACATGTACCGTCGCTCCGCCTTGTTTATTAAGGTGCTTATTAGCTTCCATTTATGTAAATTGAGAGAGAGAGAGAGAGAGAGAGAGAGAGATGGGGAGAGAGATGAGAATGGTGAGAGAGATGGATGAATTGTGTTTATATATATATATATTAGTAAAAGTTTGAGTTAGTACGTCCCCAAACACCTGGCAACATCCCACCATCTAAATTTTTATATTTTATGTAAAGAAGGCCGAGATGGGATCGCTTTCAATACTCAAGGTGTGAAACATGATCTAGTTTTCTATGCCATTTATGTGCTTTACATGCTCATTTTTAATCACTTTATATATATACACACACAATGTATACACATTGGAGTTTTAAATAATAACTAACTTCTGATTAAAATGAATAAGTTGTAGCCACTTTAAAAACTGTTAGATGAGTCGGCGATTGAAATCATGCTAGTGAAGCTGGATTTGAATCTATTATCGGTGATAAACTATTTCCACAACTACAAATTAGATTTTGATCGTCTAATAAAACAATACAAATTTAAAGAACATACAAGTTTATTAAGACAATACGTGTATATACATTATATACATACATTAGATATTTTTTTCATAGAGGTAGCAGGAAGCATATATATTACAAAATAGAAAATTTTCTAATAATACTAATATTAATACTAATACTAATAATAAATAATAAAAATAATAATGATAATTATAATAGATGTATTTACCTTTATATTAAGTGAGGTGTAAATGAATAGTCATATTTTTGTCTTTATATAAGGGGTTCTTCCCCCGATATTTTGTCTATTTTTTGGTCGTCGTCTCCTACCTCCGGTCCTAACTTTGTTTTTCCGACCATCACTACCTACCTCCGGCGCTTTGCTGGTGGTTGGGAATCTTTTGATTGCTCTGTCTTTGGTGCCCCAACAACCATCGTCTATCTCCGCCCAATGTCATCATGCGCCATTGATTACTTTGGGTTTTTGTTTTTGGAAAGAAGGGGTGTTCATGTGCCGGCCATTACCGTCTAACTCCGACGTCTTTGCTAGTAGATGCTGATCACGTATTATTGTTTTAGGGTTTGTTGATTTAACTGCATGATTTTACATTGTGATTATTGTGAAACAAGTTCACTTTGTTTATGTTTTATTTCATAAGTGTTCGGAGCTTAATTGAGCATAAATTGAGTCAAAAGAAGCAAAACACAAAAGTTAAAGGACTGAAGATGTAAATATTAGAAGATGGAAAAATAAGGGTAAGAAAGAGGTCGACGTATGATACGTCGGGTTTAGGCACATCACATGACGATGACGTATGAGGCGGCGTATCATATGTCGGGGCGTATGAGTAGCATTAGTTTGATGTATTTGCTTCAAAATTTCAGCAATTTGGATGCGAAATATGATGGGCGGTATATGATGCGCCTGGTATGGGCGTACGCCGGGGGTAACAAACACTCTAGAAATAGTGGGTTTTAAGCTTATTATTCCAATTCAAGTCAAATTCGAGGGACAACTTCTCCCAGACGAAAATTGATGAATTTTAAAAGATTTTTGGAGTTTCAAAGCCTTTCAATTGCTTATAATTCATCCATAATCATCATTCAAATTAAGATTGAAGTTTTTATGAATACTATGTGTGGCTAGTTCACTTTATAATCCCTTTCCGGAGAATCATTCTTGTTAACAAAGACTATTGGTATATTTTCATTAGGGTTTTGTGTTGAATATTGAATTGTTGAATGCAATTAAGTTTTGGTTGATTAAAAGATTTACGTATAAATAGAGTTGTTTACTTGATTATTAGTTTTCAGTTTACTTGTATCGTTAACTAATTAAAACTAGCAGACAATTTGACATAGGTAAATTGATAACATTATGGAGGAACGAATCTTAAAAATTTGTTCCTTTGTTATCACTCAATCTAATATTAAGATCTTAAAGTATTGTTTACATAAATTCTAATGAAACATGTTAATGGTTGATCTTGCGAAATTTAAAACCTGAAAGTGATTCGTTTCTTATTAATTAATGCGAATTGTTTCTAAACTTTGTTGCTTTTGCAATTATGAAAATCATGTAAAGTTTCAATTTTTGCTTTAAAAGTATTTATGAGTCGTTTAAGTAAAAGTTTTGTTAATATTTTCCACCATTTCTCTATGAAGACGACCTTACTTATCCTTACAAAATAAAAATAGCTAAGATTGGTTATTTAATTCTTTTTCTGATCGAGTCTTGACAAACAGATCAAAATGTTTAAACATAATGGATGACATAACACTTCTCGAGGAATGACAGACTAAGATACTGTAATGTGGTCTTGATCATCCTCCATTAGTTATCAGGCAACTTGATGAAGTGGGGGATGATGGTTCGAGTTTGAAGAAGAGGAATGCGAGTATAGAGGAAATTAGACAACATGTTCATAAGAGATCCTGCAATGATTCTACAGACGTATCCAGAACAGCAAACAGGGTGTGGACCCGACGCATCAGCTACCATGTATACATTGAAAACTCGATAGCCAAATGTACATTTTGATTATCTTAGTGGTGATAGGTATACTCTGGCTGAAAACCTAAAATTTTAGCGGTAAATAGGAGGCAACACGTGAATTTTATGGGTGTGTTCACTAAAAACTCGCACGAGACTACAACTCGTTCACTCGGCTCTACTAAGGGGTTTAAAGGTCTGTTGCATACCTTTAATTAAATCATGATTCCTACAAAAATGAGTTTTATTTATTAGTTTATGTGTGTTTTTTTATTACTTTAATAACTAAAGGGAAGCACTCAACTGTGTGAGGGGGGGGGGGGGCACAGATCGTAGATAAAGCTTTCACTAATGATTGTGATAAAGTCTATGTACTTATTTTTTGTTTGTTTTGTGTTTGATTTGGATTTGCTATATTAATTATTTTCACTTAGTTCATATGAATTCGTTCTTTTAGGTTATGGCTGAATCTTAATCGAGAATCTCATCTTCATAATGTTTATTCTTGTTCTAAAAACCATACATCAGAAACAATGTATCCTTAGTGTAGGATGGGGGAAGTAGAGAATAACAAAAGTAGTTATCGCACATTGCAAGCTTGCTTGGGACTTTTTTAAAGCATTAAATTTTTTTAATCAATTTCTCACATATGGTAGTTTTTAACTAACTACCTACTAAAACATAGTTTTTGGTTCTCAGTCAAGATTAGATTCGTTTTGATATTTCAAATAAGAAAAAAACTTTAGATTTAGATTTAACTAACTAATGGTAATAAGGTAGATGGTGAACCTTTCTTGTGTAGGTTACATTAAGTCTTCAA
Source organism: Flaveria linearis (assembly GCA_024085815.1). Taxonomy (NCBI): domain Eukaryota; kingdom Viridiplantae; phylum Streptophyta; class Magnoliopsida; order Asterales; family Asteraceae; genus Flaveria; species Flaveria linearis. The sequence goes on along the minus strand of JABSNV010000922.1, from coordinate 74,859 downwards.
AGTTCAAAGAATAATTCATAGAGAATGTTTCAAGCAAGAAACCAAAATGTGCACAAAGATGATAAATACATTAGGATTCAACCTTCGGAGTTAAAAAAACCTTTTAGTTTTTAGTTTCTATATCTTACCCAACATTATCAATTAAAACCAAAAATAAAAATCCAAGCTGATACCTAATGCTACATATAATGAAAAGAAATACAATATGAAGCCTTTCATCTTTTTAATTTTGTTTTCTAATGAAATTTAGATTTGATAGATGATTAGGTGCTAAAAAATGACCAATGTGCTAAGCCTTGTTCATCGTTACAAATATAAAGAAATTTTCAAATGATATGAAAATATAGGCTGAAAATAGTGATGCGTGTGAAAAGGTCTATAAAAATAAACTAAATTAACTAACCTAGACTTAAACTAGACACTCAAATTTTACCCTAAAAATACCTAGACCTAGTACACAAAATAGGCAAGTGTACCTATCGTGTGTAGAACAGATTAAGAAAGAACGGGAATGGAACCCACGAGACACTAGAATAAAAAGACTAGACTCACTAAAGGACTAACAATTAATCATAAGATTGGGGGGGGGGTTTAATTAGCAACTAAAGACTAAAATTAATAATTAAGAGAAATGAACTAAGAAGTGCAGAAATGAACACAAAGATGACTGATTTAAAGGTACTGGTTAATTGAAGATAACACTATCTAGATAGAATCCTAGTTAAGATGCATGAATGTAAGAATGGTTCAGAATTATGAATGGGTTGGTTTTCTAAAGATACATATCCTAAGGAAGACTTAGTGGATCCCAGACCATTCATCGGGTGTGACCAAAATAACCCCTAAAGACATGTGTTATGCTTACCAACGGCTAAGTTTTCCTTTCAGTTAACCTAGCGATATTAAAGTACCAGATAGGTGTTGGACAAACTAGTCTAACATACCACAAACATTTAACATGCAAGAGGTGACTTGATTATGGTTCAATTAAACATGATTAACAAGATTATCAAATTACCAGATTTGAACCATTTACCAGTTATCAATTAACCTAGAATCTAATAACCAAGATCAATCAACTAACCTTTATCTTTCAATTTCCAGTTAAGATACACACTGATTTCTTATCCAATTACACATGCAATCCTAAGACTCTACTACGTCTAGCAAAATCCCTAGTAAACCACAAACACCAAGTCACGTGCTAGATATGATAACCACAATTGAAAGACATTCATAGGCTAATCATATAGGATAAACATGCATCCAAGAACAGAAATCAATACATAATACTCATTCAATTCAACCAAAATCAAGTCTTTTACAATAATATCAAACATTCATCAATTCAACCATTCTAAACATTCATAATCATCAACTAATCATCATCTAGATAGTGTAAAAAGACTTAGCTACTCATAATCAGATCAAAACAGTAACAAAACTCAGAATTCATGGTCAAGAACATCGTGTTCAACTTAACAATCGACAAAGAAAGTAAGTAGAACCCGAAATCAAGTACGTGATTGATCCAAGCTTCAATCCTATGCTCCAATGGCTCCAATATACTCCAAATCGCCCTTATGGTTCGTCTTCAGCCGCTCCAAGCCGTGTCTTCTCGAATAGGGGTGTAAAAGTGGTTTTTATACTAAAACCTAATTTTTCCATGAAAATCCCCTCTTCGCGTGGCTCGAAGGGTCAAAACTTCACCTCTCGAGCCACTCGAAGAGACAAAATAGTCGGGTGCTGAACTGGTCTTCTTCGCGTGGCTCGGAAGGTGCAAAAACACCTTTCGAGCCACTCGAAGAACTCAATTTCCAGAGAGTTTCCTTCGTTTTGTGACTTGAAAAATCCTCCAAGTCTCAACTCTTCATCTTTTGATTCCGTTTCTTCGTTTCCGAGGCTTCTAAACCACTTTTTGGCCTCAAACACCTGTAAAACCATAAAACAACCAAAACTAAGTAAAAACGACACTTTTAACTACTAAATTAAACAAAACCGACTCTAAAATGGGATAAATAAGAGATGTGTTTTGCAACACATCAAATATACCCACACTTAAATGTTTTTCGTCCTTGAAAAAGTACGCAATGGAATCATAATCAGGGAACTCAAATCAAACTCAATATCAATTCATTTATAAAAACAAACACCCAAATTTAACAATTCACATATTTATATCAACTTGGGTTCATCTAAAGGATTCCACTCTTAGGAAGCAACAAGTCACTCATTTTATTTTTCTTTCACTTAAAAGGCACAAGAAAAACCAATTAGGTTCTCTAACCACTATAATTTGTAGAACTAACACATCTAATATAAATTCATAGTTACATGTGAAAGTGAATGGAGTGAATGAAATGAACATATACAAATCTTCGGGTTAACCTACCGACTCTAGACCCACAATGTCCCACAATTGCTCACAATTTGTCACTCACACTCGGCTAATTTCTAGAACTAGTGTAAAAGGCACTAGCATTTTCTGTGTACACTCAAAACCAAACATAACAGGATATTATCATAAGCTTGTAAAGGAATCCAGTTTCCACTTTTACGAATGAAACTTGCACAAATCAAGTAGGACTTAAACTGGGTTGTAACGAGGCTAAGGTTTAGTGTAGGAAACACAAAGGAAAACAAACGAAAGGTGATTAGATGAACACGGTCTTACTAGGCCAACACAATAAACAAATGCTAAACGAAACAAAACCGGATCATACTATGGATCCATATTCACTAAACACCACTAAACATCAACACTTGCATCTTTTTTTTCTTTTTTTTTTTTTTGTATTTATTATTATTATTTTTTTCTCTTTTATTTTTTCATTTCATAAATGAAATACAATGAAATAAACATAACTGTAACTGTAACTAGACACTAGCTCAACCGGTTCATCTAAACACATAGGCTAAAACAGGTAGGTTTAAACAAACGAAAGGCTAAGGCTTACGGGTTAATAAACAAAGAAAAAGGATAACACAAAGGCTCAGACGGGTGAACTAGGGGAAAAAACATAAAGGGTAAGAAAAGACAGGCTTTAAACAAGGCTTAAATCCTAAATGCCTCTATCACTTCTGAGCAAGTTCACATTCAAAGTCTCAACTAGCATATCCTAGACAAGTTCTAAAATATACAAGTTATGTGGTATTCACTCAGTCAAGCAGATGCATAATAAATGCATATAAACAATGAGAGACAAACAGGCTAACCTCACCAAATGAAACTGAAGGGAAAATAGGTCTAAATTATGGAACATTTATACGTCTATTATCCCTCAGTTACCCTAAAATTGTATGTTCATTTTATGGGATTTATGGAGCGCCACTAACTATCTAATTTATTTACATAAAAAGGATAGTAGTGTGCTAAAACTATGAGGAATAAGTTTCTATTAAACAGTTAGTTCTACAACCTATAGAGGTGCCTTAAATTTTCAAGTTGGTTTCTCGTTTCTCCTAAGATGAATACCCACAAGACCCCCCAGTTTGATTTAAATGTAACTTGAAAAACGGGGTGTTTTTAATCTTTTTCCTTGAAAAATCGAGTTCAACACAGAATTCCCCAATTGTACTATCATTTTCCATTTTTGCATAGCAATTTCAAAACACATTTTTTTTTCAAAATTTTCAATTTTTTTTGTATTTTTCTCATGTATTGACTCAAGAGACTCAACTAATAAACTAACACTCTAAAAAGACGCTAGTCTCCCATACCCACACTTAAACTTCACATTGTCCCTAATGTGAACCAGGAAACTAACTAAAAGAAAGAAGAAGAAAACAAGAATTCGTACCTGTTTTGGAAGAATTAAGCAAGAACAAAGTGAAAAATTGAAACTTGGGTGGAGATGGTGGTGGTTGGGCGGCGGTTTCCGTCGGGTTGGGTGGTGGGGTGATGATTTGATGGATTAGATGATGGGTTTTGAAAGAAATTGATAGAATTAGGGTTAGAAGGTGAAGAAGATGAAGTTTGGGGTGGTTTTGGAGAGGGGATCGGCTGTGGATGTGGTTTGTGTGGTGAAAGAAATAAGTTAGGGTCAAAAACCCCTTTTTGCCCGATCTGCACTCTCTCGCGTGGCTCGAAGGAGGGTTTTGTACCTTCCGAGGCACTCGAAGCTAACCTGTTGACCAGTTTGACTTTTTGGCCTTCGCGTGGCTCGAAAGGAGTTTATAACCCCTCAGGCCACGCGAAGAAGCCAAATTCCAGAAAGTTTTTGCTCTTTTACTTAACCAAAGTTTTAGAAATTAAGCCTAGACATACCTCAAAATGTCCATAACATCATTCCAATTGAATATCTAAGCTTAAAACCTCCTGAAACGTCATTTGTGCATGCTTTTTCCATCAAAACGAGTACGAATCCTACAAAACAAATAAACACAAACAAAACACACCAAACCAAGCAAAACTCACATAAAAATGAAACGAAACAAATGAAAAGAATAAATAGGAACAAGAAATACATACTCTACACCCGGGTGTTATCCCGAGAACCTTTCTTCAAGCGATTACTCCTTAGGAACCCCGAGGAGTTCCACGTCATCCTCGGTATTCTTTTCCATCGATTCTCCAATGTAGTACTTCAACCTGTGACCATTTACTTTCCAAGAAAAACCTGCATCATTCTGTATCTCAATAGTGCCATAAGGAAAAACCTCTTTCACAGTAAACGGTCCACTCCACCTAGACTTAAGCTTACCCGGGAATAGTTTCAAACGAGAATTGTAAAGTAAAACTCTATCCCCACACTCAAAATCCTTACCACCCTTCAACTTCCTATCATGCAAGGCCTTAGTACGCTCCTTATAACTCAATGATCTATCATAGGCCTCTTCCCTAAGCTCATCTAACTCATGTAACTGGAGAAACCGGTTCCTACCCGCCTTAGACAAATCAAGATTGACCGTCTTTAACGCCCAATAAGCTCTATGCTCTAACTCAACCGGTAAATGACATGCTTTTCCATAGATCATCCTAAAGGGAGTGGTTCCTATAGGTGTCTTAAATGCGGTTCTAAAAGCCCAAAGCGCGTCATCTAACTTATCGGACCAATCCTTACGGTTTGCTCCTACAGTTTTCTCTAGAATCCTCTTAATGCCCCTATTTGCATTCTCTACTTGACCACTAGTTTGGGGATGATAAGCAGTGGATAACCTATGTGTGACCCCATACCGTGCAAGTGTCTTCTCCATTTGGGCATTACAGAAATGTGTCCCCCTATCACTAATTAACGCCTTAGGAGTACCAAACCTAACAAACAATTTCCTAAGGAACTGAACCACTACCCGACCGTTATTAGTGGGTAGAGCTTGAGCCTCCACCCACTTGGAAACATAATCAATGGCCAAAAGAATGTAACGGTTCTTCTGAGACACAGGGAAAGGTCCCATGAAGTCGATACCCCAGACATCAAACACTTCTACCACCTGAATCAGGTTCTGGGGCATCTCGTTTCGAGATGAAATATTACCGGACCTCTGACACGCATCACACCTGCTCACAAACTCGAGAGCATCCTTAAACACAGTCGGCCAATAGAAACCAGAATCTAAGACTTTCCTAGCAGTGTAAACCAAACCTAAATGACCACCTGCTAAACCCTCATAACAGTGCTTAAGGATCTCTAATCCTTCCTCTCGACGGACATATCTCCCAATCACATTATCAACTCCTATACGAAAGAGAAATGGCTCATCCCAGATATAGCGTTTGGCATCAGTAAAGAACTTCCTCTTCTGTTGGCGTGTCATGCCCTTAATCACTGTTCCATCTGCCAGGAAGTTTGCCAAATCAGTGAACCATGGGAAACCTTGCTGCTCAGCTTTCACGAAACTCAAAGACTCGTGAGGGAATCTATCTCCTATTGCCTCCTCATGCAACTCCTCTCTATTCGGATCCTCCAACCTAGACAGGTGATCCGCTGCCACATTCTCTGCCCCCTTCTTATCCTTGATCTCGATGTCGAACTCAGATAGCAAAAGAACCCACCGTATCAGACGAGGTTTGGCATCTTTCTTTGAGAAAAGGAATCATAATGCCGCATGATCAGTGTAAACGATGGTCTTCGAAAGCACGAGATAGGAACGGAATTTATCAAATGCAAAGACAACTGCTAGAAGCTCCTTCTCAGTGGTGGTGTAATTCTCCTGAGCTTCATTGAGTGTCTTACTTGCATAGTAGATCGGATGGAAGTGCTTGTCCTTCCTTTGTCCTAGAACAGCCCCGACTGCATAATCACTCGCATCACACATGAGCTCAAAGGGTAAGCTCCAGTTAGGGGCCACTAGGATAGGAGCATTGGTCAGTTACTCCTTCAGAAACTCAAAAGCCTTAAGACATTCCTTGTCAAAGACAAAAGGAACATCTTTCTCAAGAAGATGGGTCATAGGACGAGTGATCTTGGAAAAATCTCTAATGAACCTACGATAGAAACCCGCATGACCTAAGAAAATACGAATGGATTTCACGTTAGTCGGTGGAGGAAGCCTAGAAATAGTATCTATCTTAGCTCGATCAACCTCTATACCCTCACGCGAAATCTTGTGACCCAGAACGATGCCTTCTGTCACCATGAAGTGACAATTCTCCCAATTAAGCATGAGATTTGTCTCAATGCACCTCTGCACCATCCTCCTAAGGTTCTCGAGACACGAATCAAATAAAGCACCATAAACAGAGAAGTTGTCCATAAACACCTCCATGGACTTCTAAAGCATGTCCTGAAAGATGGCTACCATGCACCTCTGAAAAGTAGCTGGAGCGTTACATAACCCAAACGGCATATGGCGGTATGCAAAAGTCCCGTCAGGGCATGTAAAGGTGGTTTTCTGCTGGTCCTCGGGTGCGATAGGAATCTGGAAGTAACCAGAGAAACCATCGAGAAAACAGTAAAAACTGCTGACCCGATAAACGCTCCAACATTTAATCAATGAAAGGAAGAGGGAAGTGGTCCTTCTTGGTAGCATCATTCAGCCTCCTGTAATCGATGCAGACTCTCCAACCAGTCACTGTACGGGAAGGGATTAACTCATTCTTCTCATTAACCACCACTGTCATCCCTCCCTTCTTCGGGACTACCTGCACCGGGCTAACCCAATCGGAATATGGAATCGGATAAATAACTGCAGCTTCAAGGAGCTTCTCCACCTCCTTCTTAACAACCTCCTGCATCTTCGGGTTTAACCGTCTATGAGGCTGAACTACAGGCTTGTACTCATCTTTCATGAGTATCTTATGCGTACAAAATGAAGGGTGGATACCCTTAATATCACTAAGTCGCCACGCAATAGCCTCTCTATATGCCTTGAGCACATCTATCAACTTCTCCTTCTCAACATCCGTCAAATGGGAAGAGATAATGACGGGAAAAGTTTTCTCACCACCTAAGAAAGCATACTCTAAGTGAGAGGGAAGCTCCTTGAGCTCAAGGGGTGGTGGTTCTTCAACCGAGGGCTTCTCTCTCTCCTCCTCGGGAACATCAACAGCAGCGAGCAACTCAGAATGCTCAACTGGCTCGCTCTCTGGGAAGACCTCATCCTCAACAACCGGGTCCTCCTCATCTAATTCGTGTGAAGGCAGCAGGTCTGCTCCACAAATGTACTCAAGACATCGATCCATTTGAGTGAAAAATGAATCAATGAAGTAAACAGAGTCGTCTTAAGCACCCGAGTTCTTCATCGCCTTTATGACATCAAAGGTCACTGCCTCATTCCCTACACGAAGTGTAATCTGGCCGTCATAGACATCGATCAATGCCTTAGCGGCTCTCAAAAGGGGCGCCCCAAAATGAGTGGGACCTGATCGTCAGCCTCCATGTCAAGAATAACGAAATCCATGGGGAACACGAACTTATCAACCTTCACCAACAAATTCTCCACAATGCCCCGTGGATACTTGACAGATCGATCTGCCAAAGAGATGCTCATGCGCGTTGGAGTCGGATCTCCAAGGTCTAGCTTCTGATAGAGAGAATATGGCATCAAGTTGATGCTAGCCCCAAGATCAGCCAATGCGTGGTTCACAGTAGAACTACCAAACAAACACGGGATAGTGAATATACCCGGATCTGCTAATTTCTCCGGTAGCTTACTTTGAACCACCGTAGAGCAATGCGCGCTAAAAGAGACAGAAGATAGGTCCTCCAGTTTCTTCTTATTGGTAAGAAGATCCTTAAGAAATTTAGCATATTTAGGCATATACAGGAGGGCCTCGATAAACGGAAGATTGACCTTAAGTTGCTTAAACAGCTCTAAGAAATGCCCATAATCCTTAGCATATTTTGATGCTTCAGACGCTCAGGATACGGAACTCGAGTCAAATCTACCTTGGGAATCTTCTTCCCTACCTCTTTCTTCTTCTCAACAGACTCTCCGTTCGACGCGGTACTTGCTGGGATTACCCTCTTTTGCATCCCCCGGGAGTCTCCATCTCTATCTCCTCATCCATCACCTCTTCATCCTCAGGTGGTGTCACTTCCTTCTCTCCTCCTCTGCCACTACGAGTAGTTACGGCCTTCGCATGTGCATTCGGGTGTGTGTAAGTGTTAGCGGGGAGTGGACCTATCGGGTTCTGATCTAACTTCTTAGAAACCTCACCTACGACATGCTGTAAATCTAAGAATGCGGACTGCTGATTCTTAAGAAGAATATCATGCTCATCTAGACGCTTCTGTGTAACCTGATCCCGTGTAACCAACTGGTTCAGCATCTGTGACTGGTTCATCAGCAAATCCTCTATCTTCTTCATTCCATCCCCACTACCACCTGAACTACTCCCTACATCACCTCCAGCAGGCTGAGTGGGCTGCCTCTGCTGAAACCCCGGTGGATTTCCTCCTGATCTCCAACCGAAGTTAGGGTGTCCTCTCCACCCGTATGCACCACCAGCTCCTCTTCCCTGACTATTAATAAAATCTACCTGCTCCTGTGCCACCAACAGGCAGTCTATGGTGTCATGTCCTCCTCTGCACATCTCACATTTGTTCATACTCATCTGCATATTTTTGATATCTTTTCTGAGAGCCTCAAGAGCAGCTGCCATGCTAGTATCAGTAGTGACCTGATGAACACCCCTCGAGGTTTCGAGGGCTCTAGCCTTAGGAATGGAATTCCTGGAATGTGGACTTTGCTGCCCAGCAAGTGCAAAGCTCTTAAACATCTCCTCACACTCTTCTGCAGTCTTCTTCTCCATGATATGGCCGCCTGCTGCAGTGTTGAACATTTGTTGAGTGGAATAAGTGAGACCATTATAGAACTTCTCAATGAGTGCCCAATCGGTCAAACCGTGCTGGGGGAAACGGCTATGCAGGTTGCTGAATCTCTCCCACGCCATGTGATAGGGCTCATCAGGATCCATTTTGAAAGAGTGAATTTGTTCCCTAAGTCTGGCAGCTCTGGAAGGAGGATAGTATTTCTTGAGAAACTTATCCTTCAGATCCTCCCATGTAGTGATGGAATCCTGGGGTTGAGTCTCGAGCCAAGTGTTAGCTCGAGCCTGCAGAGTAAAAGGAAAGAGACGAAGGTAGATCGCCTCTTTCGTTGCACCATGGATATTAAACATATCGCAGATACGAATAAAGCGTGACACGTGTCCTGGTGCATCCTTATCAGCCAGTCTGTGGAACTGGGTGGCGTTAGTGATGGTGGACATCACATAAGAAGGAATTTGCCAATTGTTAGAAGCATTGACATTAGGACAGGTGATAGCAGACCTACCTTCTGTGATGCCATCACTAGCTTGCTGATGGACAGTGCGCCTAGGAGGAGGGGGATTGTCACCCATTGTAGTTAAATCAGAAAAAAGAATACTTGTAGTTAAATCAGAAAAAGGAATCGGACGTACCTTACTGTCTAGAATGGCTACCAAATGCTCACGACGTGCGGTGTACAAAAACTTGATGTGTGTGAAAAGGTCTAAAAATAAACTAAATTAACTAACCTAGACTTAAACTAGACACTCAAATTTTACCCTAAAACGACCTAGACCTAGTACACAAAATAGGCAAGTGTACTATCGTGTGTAGAACAGATTAAGGAAGAACGGGAATCGAACCCACGAGACACTAGAATAAAAAGACTAGACTCACTAAAGGACTAACAATTAATTATAAGATTGGGGGGGTTTTAATTAGCAACTAAAGACTAAAATTAATAATTAAGAGAAATGAACTAAGAAGTACAGAAATGAACACAAAGATGACTGATTTAATGGTACTGGTTAATTGAAGATAACACTATCTAGATAGAATCCTAGTTGAGATGCATGAATGTAAGAATGGTTCAGAATTATGAATGGGTTGGTTTTCTAAAGATACATATCCTAAGGAAGACTTAGTGGATCCCAGACCATTCACCGAGTGTGACCAAAATGACCCCTAAAGACATGTGTTATGCTTACCAACGGCTAAGTTTTCCTTTCAGTTAACCTAGCGATATTAAAGTACCAGATAGGTGTTGGACAAACTAGTCTAACATACCACAAACATTTAACATGCAAGAGGTGACTTGATTATGGTTCAATTAAACATGATTAACAAGATTATCAAATTACCATATTTGAACCGTTTACCAGTTATCAATTAACCTAGAATCTAATAACCAAGATCAATCAACTAACCTTTATCTTTCAATTTCCAGTTAAGATACACACTGATTTCTTATCCAATTACACATGCAATCCTAAGACTCTACTACGTCTAGCAAAATCCCTAGTAAACCACAAATACCAAGTCACGTGCTAGATATGATAACCACAATTGAAAGACATTCATAGGCCAATCATGTAAGGCCCCGTTCCGGGCACCTCACAGTTGGTCATTCACAGCATAAAACATACATATTAATAATTTAAGCAGCGGAATTAAGTTGGCAAAAACCCTTCATTCATTTTAAACACTGTGTTAAGCAATACATTCTAGTTCATAAGTCACAAAACAATTAGTCGAATGGATTACGAAACAACAGTATTGTCAAAACATAAACGGATGTCAGTCTTGCCCGCCGTGTAGCCATCCCCGTGTGCCATCCTCAGCAACCTGTTACCTGCCAACTGGAAAATACATAAAAGTCAGCGTTGCTGAGTGAGTTCTAGTTTTGTAGATTAAAATACTTTACTTTTCATTTCAAGGAAACCTTTCTTTACTTATATGCGGTCACACAAGTACGTACACAGATAATATTATTATTATCTTTGTCGTTCATTCATTAACTTCCTTCGTGTGCCGTTCATCGTTAACATTCATATTCTTACGTATTCTTTCTTTCATATTCTTTCTTTCATTCGTACGTATCTTACTTTCATTCATTCATACATTCACATTGCATTCTTTCGTACGTTCATTTCATTTCATTCATACATTCACATTACATTCTTTCGTACGTTCATTTCATTACTTCTGGTAACATGTACAATACCCCGAACATTATGCACGAAGCTGGTGCTGGACCTGTGGTGATCAACCACGAACATTGTGCACGAAGCTGATCCAGTCACCTGAGGTAAGTACACGCACCACTTACCTTTCATTCTATCATATGTTAGCCAAGTCTGTTGCAGCACACAGCTGCTCACCTCAGTGGCAAATATCATGATTTGCCTGCTAACCGAGTCTGTTGCAACACGTAGTTGCTCACCTCATTATCAATATGTTAGCCAAGTCTGTTGCAGCACACGGCTGCTCACCTCAGTGGCAAATCTCATGATTTGCCTGCTAACCGAGTCTGTTGCAACACGTAGTTGCTCACCTCATTATCAATATGTTAGCCAAATCTGTTACAGCACACGGCTGCTCACCTCAGTGGCAAATCTCATGATTTGCCTGCTAACCGAGTCTATTGCAACACGTAGTTGCTCACCTCATTATCAATCTCAAAGATTGACCATGTGTGCATCCTTCGGGGTAGCTAACCCGCATCACAGTTGAGCTAACACCTGTCAGGGGTGTGCACCTCCATTTATTTGCTTGCAAGTCTTTCTTACGTTCATTCGTTCATTTATTAATGCATGCATTCATTCATCATGTTCCTCTTTCATTATCTTTCACTTTACGTTCCATTTCTCATTATCATTAATATTTTACTTATTAATGATTATGCTCTTCGTTAATTTTAAACATTCTTCATCATGTCATTCCATGCATAATAATATTTAAATAATAATATTGTTAATAATAATAAAATACTGATAATAGTATCAGTACTAATAAGGGTTAATCATTATCATCATTACATTCATAAAACATCATCATTTATTAACCCTAGTCAACTCTGGTCAAAACCCGTAAATCAGATTTCCAGAAAATTTCTGTAAAAATTCTAAGTGTTTGGGCGTATGAGCCCTATTAAGTCGTATGAACCCTGCTCAGTCGTATGAGCCCTGCTCAGTCGTTTCACCTTAAACTTAGAAAGTTTTCCTAGTCATACGACCACTGTTCAGTCGTATCATCCCCAGACTTAGGAAATTTTTACAGGTCATACGACCACTGTTCGGTCGTATTATCCCCCATACTTAGGAAATTTCTACTGGTCATACGACCACTGTTCGGTCGTATCATCCCCCATACTTAGGAATTTCTACTGGTCATACGACCACTGTTCAGACATATAACCCCATACTTAGAAAATTTCTACTGGTCATACGACCATTGTTCAGACATATAACCCCTAAAATATTTCTAAGGTAAGTTTCATGGGCGTATAAGCACTATTTAGACATATACCTTGTACTTGGTTTTCTAAGTCACAATTTCAGACATATGACCACTATTTGGTCTTATTAGTCGTATTAGCAGCCTGATCATGTATCTAATTCATATCCCAGTCCCCAAACATCATAATACTTAGTTCTAAACATGTACATACTATACTAAGCATGAATCATAACATAAATCACTAACATACATACGCATGCACATACGGGCAACATTCATAATAAGTGTAAAACATTTTACATGTATTTCCAGCCCCAAAAGTTTGTAAAACATGTGAAATACGGGGTCTAGAACTCACCTTTGCTGCTTCCAATCTTAACACTCTTCACCCGAGCTTCTTCAAACGATTCCAACACTTAGAAACCTTCTAAACACACATTTGAACACATAGAAACACTCATAGGCATTTAACCGAGGCTAATTTTGCCAAGAACAACTCAAAACACTCAACTTTACCTTAAACTCGAATTTCTTCTTCTTGTTCTTCAAATGTCCGAAAGTTTCTCTGCTTTCTCTCTCTAAAATCCGAACAAGAAAAGAGTGTGCAGTGGGTATGGGCGACCATATCGCCTTTTACACCAACTTTTCAAGATTTTATCATCTTTTACACTTTTGGTCCCTCAACTTTGGGGTGACTTTCTTTTCCCCCATTTTCTTTCTCTTTTATTCTTTTATTTCTTTAAAAGAAATATACGGGTGTTACAAATCATATAGGATAAACATGCATCCAAGAACAGAAATCAATACATAATACTCATTCAATTCAACCAAAATCAAGTCTTTTACAATAATATCAAACATTCATCAATTCAACCATTCTAAACATTCATAATCATCAACTAATCATCATCTAGATAGTGTAAAAAGACTTAGCTACTCATAACAGATCAAAACAGTAACAAAACTCAGAATTCATGGTCCAAAACATCATGTTCAACTTAACAATCGACAAAGAAAGTAAGTAGAACCCGAAAACAAGTACGTGAGTGATCTAAGCTTCAATCCTATGCTCCAATGGCTCCAATATGCTCCAAATCGCCCTTATGGTTCGTCTTCAGCCGCTCCAAGTCGTGTCTTCTCGAATAGGGGTGTAAAAGTGGTTTTTATACGAAAACCTAATTTTTCCGTGAAAATTCCCTCTTCCCATGGCTCGAAGGGTCAAAACTTCACCTCTCGAGCCACTCGAAGTGTAAGGCCCCGTTCCGGGTACCTCACAGTTGATCATTCATCGCACATAAACATTTTAAATCATTCATCTATTTCGCAGCGGAATTTAAAATTTCATTAATAATTAAAAACATGTCATTTCATAACATTACAATTTTCGTTTTTATCTCAAAATACAATGACATGTCAAAATATGGATGTCAGCCTCATCAACTGAGTAGTCGTCTCGTGCCATCCTCAGCAACACTACCTGTCAACTGGAAACACATCAAAGTCAGCGTTGCTGAGTGAGTTCTAGTTTTATATTAAAAACATACTTTACTTTCCATCAAAACCGTTCTTACATACATACGATCATACAACATAAGTACACGTAGATAATATTATTATTATCTTCATCATTCATTCATTAGCTTTAGTTCGTGTACCGTTCATCGTTAACGTTCACGTTCTTTCTTAACTCTTTCTTTCGTTCATATGTTTCTTACTTTCATTCATACATTCGTTACACTCGTCCGTACGTACATTACGTTCATTTTTACGTTCATTTCATTTATGCGTACGTTCATTACTTTCGTGCATCCTCTATCTTTCACTTCCATCTAGATCCGGTCATACTTTACCCTCTTCATGACACGCAGCCATGATTACTGAGGTCGAGTGACAAAGATCCCGTTTCATACGTCATCATTATGTTCCTTCCGTTCATTACTTTCATTCGTTCGTTCTTTAGCTTTCATTACGTTCATTGTCTTTCATTCATTTCGTACTTTCTTTCTTTCACAATACCTTTCTCATTCATCAACTCACGCGATACTCCCGACTCATGCCCGAAGACTGATACTGTGCCGGGGCCTGCTCACAAGCCCCCGACTCATGTCCGAAGACTGACACAGTACCGGAGCACGCGTTCCGTTCCTCATTCGTCTCATCTCCCTCTCTCGCACTACTCCCGACTCATGTCCGAAGACTGATACTGTGCCGGGGCCTGCTCACAAACCCCCGACTCATGTCCGAAGACTGACACAGTATCGGAGCATGCGATCCTCTACTCATCCAACTAGATCCTGTCTCATGCAATACCCCGACTCATGCTCGAAAGCTGATGCTATGCCGGGGCCTGCTCACAAACCCCCGACTCATGTCCGAAGACTGACACAGCACCGGGATACGCGACAAAGATCCCGTCGAGTCAATCACCTAGATTGAACTCCATCCGAGTCTGTTGCAACACAAAGTTGCTCACCTCACTATCTCGTCCCATATAATACCCCCGACTCATGTCCGAAGACTGATACTATGCCGGGGCCTGTTATACAAACCCCCGACTCATGTCCGAAGACTAACACAGTACCGGGATACGTGACGAGGATCTCGTTCGAGTCTGTTGCGACACAGAGTCGCTCACCTCATACATGCGCTTGCAAGCCTTACGTTTATTCATTCGTTCATTAATGCATGCACTCATTCGTTACGTTCCTCTTTCATTATCTTCCACTTTACGTTACATACTACTTCAATTCATTCATTAACGTTCAACGCAAAGCCCAGGGAAGACAAACATACAATGAATAAAAGGAACATACACATAATCATAGACATACATCATCACCATACAGGCATCATCACACATTCATAACACACATTGATTTATTCGTAAACTTAATTGATTTATATTATCTTTATTAAACCAAAACGTAAACGATTTATTATTTTATTTAATTATTTAAACCCCCAAATTTCAATGGAAACCCTGGTTCACGTCTCATAAAATCTTATTATCGAACTTAATCTTGGAACATATACATTTAGGCATCTTGTAAGAGAAATCGTTGGAGCCTCGTTTGTTTTCTTATCTTCATCTTATATATATAATGTGAGTTTTCCTTGTCCCCTTTTTACTTTATTTCACACTATTTTGGGGTGAAACATGATACTTATACATCATACACTTATAAACGTTTGAGACTTGTAAAGCACTTGCAATTCATATTTTTGTCATGGTTATTTGTGTGTTGTAAGTTTATATGAGATACATAGTTTGTTTACAATCATTAACTATCGCTAGCCTGGCGACGTCTTAGATCTTTGGGCATGACAAGCCTATTTGGTGCTAAAGTCGATGTATTGCCGACTCCTAGGAGCCGTATGCTTGTGCACTAGGGAACCAAATACACTTAGCCAATCATATATACTTGTAATCAAGTCGAGGTTTGGTTGTAACGATATGTGTTCTATAACCTTACTAGCTTATAACCTATGACATGAATTGCTACTTGAAATCCATGGTATACTATGTATGTGGAAACCTTGGAAACTCACCAACTATTTATAGTTGACCTTTTATTTTTATCATGTTTCAGGAAAACCCCCAAGTTTGAAGTGAACTTATGTTGCTGGCATAATCTAGGACTTGGACTTAGTTAATAAACAAAATATTTATGTTTGTTATTTCATGTTGAAACTTATTTTATTATTGAGACTTATGCTTGTTATGTACCTTTCAATTTTATGAATAATATATATTTGGATTTAATAATAGCGTTATGTGGCTGTGAACAATCGTAACCCTCACATCTCGACGATTCCGCCGTCAAGGTTGGGGTGTGACATGAGGGCGTGCCGCTAACAAAGAAGACAATATCTAGTATGGTGCTTAGGCTGTTACAAATAGTATCAGAGCCGGGGGCCAGACCAGTGTGCTAGTGAGAATGCTGGGCTCCGTAAATGGGGTTGAGATGTAAGTCCCACATCAGTTGAGGGGGAGAATGAAACTTTTGTTATAAAGGGGTAGAAACCTCCTCTACCAAGACACACGTTTCATAAGTGAGCAATTCTTTAGGTAAAAATAAAACCATGAGTTCCTTGACGGGCAATACATCGGGGGCAAAGCGAATAATATTTTGGTGCGGTTTACAAGGACTATTACAGTTATGCTTGCATCATATATCAAAATTTATTTTGGTTATGTTGTTTGAATACATTTATTGGTTTTCTTGGGTTTTCTACTACTTTTTGTTTGTTGGATGGATTTTTGTTGTGGGTTTTTTTGGTGTTTGTGCTGCGACTGTGGCAATGATGTGGAATTTTTTATAATAGAGGTGAGATTTCATATTTTGGAAATTATGAAAAATAAAGACTATATCATGTTCGTTGTTTTGGCATGAAAAACGGTTGTTTGCATCTGCAAAGATGATACTTATAAGCCTTTAAAGTGTTATATTTTCATACCCGCCACAAAGCGTGAGTGCATTACACCTAGTTAGAATTAATTACACAATACAAGAGGTGTTTTAGCAGTGACAAAGACCAAGTATGTCTCGTCACTTGTCGTCGCTATATGCTTTGTGGCTATATAATCATGTTGATAGGTCTGTATGTCGTCGGGATAAGTGTCGTTGGTATAGGACAAGAACAAGAGGATTATACTAGTGTATACATAATAATTACATTAGTGTAAGGCCATGATGTAAGGTCACGTTATAGGAAACATAATTGCCACTTACGCCAGTGTGAAAATTTAACTTTGAAATTATTTTCCCGAGACTATAACAGAATTAAAGGGAAAAAGATACCGTGTTTAATGGTGCCATTTCTATAAAAGATAATATATTTTTAAAAAGTTATATAAGCTTAAAAATTATAAGAGAATTTTATTTCAAGAAGAGTAACATTGTCACGTACGTATTGATTCAAAAAGTAAAATATGTAAAAATAACTATATTACCTTTTTTATTAGAAAAATAATTATTACATTTCATCCACTAATTTTGAATCCAACATACGGTTGTTGGTTTTTATACTAAAGGTGAGTTGTTAGAGGATCCATATCCTAGATGTAATAAACCCACGTTTGCTTACATTAAGATTTTAGTTTTTTTTTAAATAAATTCATTTTTCAATACATTAAGCTAAAGATAATGACTAAAAATAAACATGTGCACATAATGTGAAGTTATTATGATTACATGCTGACTAAACTTTAAAGTAAACATAGTTTTTTAACTTTTTTTGTGACATATACTTAATTACTTTCCATATGACTATATTCAAGATAAATTTGTTTAAACTGATTTTTTTGAATGCCTAATATTAATATTGTTTACTAAGTACACAATTTTGAAATGGATCGAATTATATGTAGTTGGTTCTAATAAAGACAAAGCTCTTTATAAATTAAATATATTCCTTAAATCCTAGGACGACAAGTATAGTTTTGATATGAGTAGTTCACGACAACATACACTACATTGTTGATGAGTTTGTCATGCATGATGTACGACTATTCCTTTTCAAGATTACATTGGAAAAAGTAGGACCACAAACTATCATCATCTTAGTTATTGTCATTGTTACCAAAGTGGCCCTGAATAGACACATGCCACATTATCACATCCGTGTGCTTCTCTCAAACCTCATCTAGGACCATTACAACCATTAAAAATTAACCGAAGTTGTTCAAGAATGATCAATTCTAAAGGGACAAGATGATAGAAACATGACTTCTAGTAAGATAAGTTCAATGAACCATAATCTGGTGGTTTGTGTACTCATAACTGGTGGTTAAAAGCATGTATGCAATAGTGGTTGCCACCCGCTCAGTGGACATCATCGATGACATGATGTATATAGTTGTTTGTTGTATTTTCTTTTAATTTCTACTTGAAACATGTAATTTATGGGAAATAACATCCACATTAGTACAATCCAACAATAACATACCCAGTATATCTCACTAGAAGCAGGGTATGGGAGGGGTTGGATGGTGACAAATCTTACCTCTATCTTTTAGAATAGAGAGACCGCTTCCAATGAGATCCCCAGAAAATCTTACCTCTATCCACATTAGTACAATATTCAAAGAAATTACCTACTTAACCTTTTTTTGGGTGGGGGATTGGTATTAATGGCAAAATCTTTTGGAGTTAGAGTGATGAAGCTCCCATTGAAGTCAAAGGTTCGAGCTTCACCTATGATTGGTTAATGTAATTAGTTATGGTCTAGAATTTGAAGTAGGATATATGCGTGTGTTGGTTGTTCATAAAAATTAGATTGTTTTTTTTATGGTAAATCATAGAGTAAATACATGGTTATTAAAATGGTTTGGTCCAAATTAAAAATGTTGTTCTTTGTCCAGATTATTTATGAATGTGAGTCCATATTATTAAAATTTTATTTTACACACCCTCTTGCCCATCCTTAAGATATGATGTCCAAAGTTGTATAATTAATGTGTAAGGATTATATTTAGAGGCTGATGTAACCAAAGAGCTCTCAGCATGCACATGAGAAGCACTAGGAAAGTACTTTTTAAGATTTCATATAACTCAGTGAATTATACTAAGTATCAAATCTTTCGAAGCCAAAAAAGCAATTCTTTCAAAGCCCAAGATGAAGTCTTTCGAATCTTCAAAGGCAAAGTCTTCAGAAGCTAATACAAAGTTTTTCGAAGCTTTAAAGACAAAGTCTTTCAAAGCTTCAAAGACAAAGTCTTTTAAAGCTTCAAAGACAAAGTCTACCGAAGCCAAGACTGATTTCTTCCAAAGACAGAGAAGGTTATTCTTCTCTGACATAGTTTTGACAAAAGTTGAAACACCTTTCTGCTACCGTCTCTGAAGACTCACCAACTAGCATGAGTTGGTGAAAAGTCAATGCTTTTATCAACTGTAAATTAAGGTGTTGAGTCTATAACTTTCTAACTGTGTACTTTTATCCTTTTTGTATTAGATAAGGATGTGAGCTATGACATGTCATAGTGACTAGTCAAAAGACAATCTGTCTTTTGATTCTACACTGATCTTGTTGTCTAGATTAGTGTTTTCAGCTGGCCTTTAAAGTATGGCCGGCTGTAGGATGTAGTATAAAGTATCTCAAATACTTGTATTCTCCAATGTAAGCTTTGTAACACTTGTAAGAACTTGATAGCAATATACAACATTCTTAAAAGCCATATTTGAGTGTTCTTATCATTGTTCTTTTACTTGTGTTCATTGTTTCATCTAAACTATTTCCCTATCCGATCTGCTAACTGTTCTAACTCTCCTAATCTTGTGAAACTGTTGTATTGACCCCCTTCATCGGTCCTGCATAATATATGTTGGACCAAAAGAACCAATGAGCCAAGATCAGGAAAACCTCTAAGTCCCACATGACATCACAACAACTGCTGAAGACTCCCATCAGCTGTTCTGACAAAGTCTGAAGAATCAACAGCTGAAGTTCAAAGAACTGAAGCACAACAGCTGAAGATCCTAAAGTACTGAAGATAAGTACTGAAGTCTATAGTACTGATAAACAAAGTACTGAAGACTTCATGTACTGAAGACAAGTGCTGAAGATCAAAGTCTTAAGAACTAAAGAACTGATGAACAACTGCTGATGCACAAAGTCTGAAGACAACGACTGAAGACATCAGCTGATGACAACTACTAAAGTCATCAGCTGATGAATCATCTGAAGACCAAAGTCTGAAGACCAAAGTGCTGAAGTTTCAGAGTTTGTCACAACAGCTGAAGAAGTCTTCTTCAGTTGTTGTGATGGTTTATTTTCTTTTCAGTAATTTCAGTAGTTTGTACAACAGCTGAAGAGTTTGTTCTTCAACTGTTATAGTTTAGTAGTTGTAAACGACTGAAGAGTTTGTTCTTCAGTCGTTGTAGCTTTTCAGTAGTTTCCTTTTCAGTACTTGTAATAGGTAGAACACTTAGGAAATTTTGTAAGAAGATGTCAGCTGTTGTGACATCTTCAGAAGTTGTGTTCTATCAGTAGTTAGTTAAATAATTGTTTAATGTCAGTGGAATCTGACAACAGTATGGGTCATTTGCCTATAAAAGGGCAGTGACCTGAATGTATTCCACGCCGAAACATGAAATAACCAATATTATTCCTTCAAGGCAGAATTATTCTCTCTACATTTACTTTTGGTTTGCATGCAATATTCTTTATGTTCTTGCTTTAATTGCTAATATTCATGCTAAATCCGCTGCGAATATAATCTAATTGATCAAACTAGAGGCTGAGATCCTAACAAATGGTATCAGAGCAGGTTAATCATTGATCGATTTCACTATTGATCATTTGAAACTGCTCTTTTGATCTCTAAGTTTGATCGAATTAGCAATTTGCAAGAAGTAGCCGTAGAGAGAGAGATTCTGCTGTTTCCGGCCAAAAACTTGAGGTTCTCTTGGTGGTTTTGAGCTATATTTGTTTTGTTTAAACTTGAGTTTGACTAATAACTGAGATGACTACACCAACAGACGATCCTCACAATACTGGTTCCTCAACCAAGCCACCGATGCTTGTGAGGAATGAGTACAACATATGGCAAAGACGTATGCTTCACCACTTGTCTGTCAACAGTGCTGGTTGTTGGAAGTCAGTGGTGCATGGACCATACAAGCCTATGGTGAGCGTCCCTGAATCTAATGAACAGGTTCCAAAGAAACCTGAACAATATTCGGACGAAGATCTAAAGCTGTTCGAGATTGATGCTAGAGCCCATGGAATTTTAGGCATGGCTATTCCAAATGAGATTTACTCAGGGCTCTTGCATCATGAAACTGCTCATGACCTATGGGTTGCTCTAAAAGAACAATTTGGAGGAACTGATTCGGTCTTAGCAAACAATAGGGAAATCCTCGCCCAACAATATGAGACATTCTCATATAGAAAGGGTGAGACTCTGACCCAGCAGTTTGAGCGGTTCTCTTGTTTGATTTCTGAGCTGAAGATGGTCAAACAAGAGTACTCCAACAGCCAGATGAACAACAGGTTCCTCAGATCACTGCCTGAGAGATGGGACACTTATACCATTGTCCTACGCTCCAGTGCAAATCTGGAAACTCTATCTCTCACCCAACTTCATGGGAAACTGCTCACTTTTGAGAGAGAGATAGAGCAAAAGAGGAAGTTGTCCACTTCTGGCAAGCTCATTGATGACTTTGTTCAAGGCAATGCTGCCTTGATAAGTCAGGAGTCAGAATATGCTTCATCAGAAAGTTCTTATGATGAGCATATTGATTTCTCTACCAACTCAGAACAAGCTTTTGTTGGTGTAGGTAGTAGTTCAGGAGGCTGCAGTGATAACTGGTGCTTCTTGATGGAGGATTTGAAGGGCATTCCAGATGATGATCTGGAAGAGATGGATATTTTGAGCCAAATGGCAATGATCAATATCAGATCTCAAAAGTTCTACAAAAGAACTGGCAGGAATTCCCTGGTCTCTCTGGCAAAACCAAAGTTGGTTTTGACAAGAGCAAGTTGAGGTGTCACAAGTGCCAAAGGCTTGGACACTTTACTAGAGAGTGTAGATCATCTGGATCTAACTCCTCTGCACCCTTTGTGACTTTTCCAAGCAATAGCTCACAGCACAGAGGGCAACCTTCCTCCAGTTCTGGTCATCCATCACAAGCACAGGAATCACCTGCTTATTTGTGCCTCAGGGTATATGCCATACTCATACCCCTGCTACTATGTGCCTCAGCCCAGTCAAACTCAAGCACCTTCGGCTCAACCACCATAGGCTCTTCCTAAGTCTCAATCTTCCCCATCTCATCATCAAACACAACCTCAACAACACAGCTTCTTCACCCCAGGAGTTATTGACTGGAGTAGTCTACCAGATGATCTATCTGGTCAGGAACAACTACTCCAAGGTGCTGGTCAACATGGTGGTGATATTCCTTTTGGAAATCTTGCTCTGATGGCCCTTGAGTCTGCTGAGGGGTCATCATCCAATGCCTCATCACAGGTATCATCTGAGGCCAAAGCCAAGCTTTGTTCTGAATCATGCATAGCACATTTGCTTCTATTAGAGAAGCAAATGTAGCTTTAATAGATAAAAATCTTGAGCTAGAGCACACTATTTCCAAAAGAAAAGCTGATTTTGAGGTTGTACTAAAAGAGAAAAATGATGAGATTTACAAGCTTAAATGCTAAATCAAAGATGGTAAAGCTAGGTTCTAGAGAAGTACAGAGACCTCAAGGAAACTCTTGCAAACACCTAAGTAGAAGTGTGATCGATGGGTGCAATCATGCAAGGGTTTTGAAATGCTTCTTAAGAAGCAATCAGCTTCCAATATGAAGTTTGGGATTGGTTATAATCACACTGCTCCTCCTACAGATTTCACTTCAAGAGCAGAAGTTGAATCTGATGGAGAGAGCAATGACCAATCCTTCTCATCATGTGACCTACTATCCTCTGATTCAGCATCATCAGAGATAGAAGTCAGCAACCAATCAGCAGATGCTACAAGAGCTGATGATTCAAATGCTGACTGTCACATGATCAATAAGTTGATCAACTCAGGTGTTGTCTCTAGAAGTACTGAAAGTACTAGAGAGCAAGTGATAACACTTGAAGTTCAAACCTCAACTACTGCCAGCACTGAAGAGAAGAAAACTGACAGTAGAAAAGGTTTGAAGACAACTAAAGAAGAGGTCAGGAAAGCAGGTACTAAAGGGAAGAAAACTGCTAGTACTGATAACAAACAGCTAAAGAACAAGTCTTCAGCAGTTTTATCTTCTTTGGTTGATGATCAACACAAGATGAAGAAGAAGCCATGTGAGATATGTGGCTTGTTCAATCATCTTACTGATGATTGCTGGTACAAAAGGGGTTCAAACTCAAACAACAGGAGGAAATTAAAGAGCAAATAAAGAAAATGAAAAATGAGTTTGAAACCAAGTTTGTACTAGCAACATCAAAGCCTGAAATCCCTAAGCCCAAAGCTAAATCTAAAAGGAAAGTAGGGAATACTCAGGCAACAGCTGAGGTTGCTCAGAAAAAGATGGTACAACATAGGAATCCATCATCAGCAAACTCCAGTGTGTCTGAAGAGCTGAAAGCTTTATCACAAAGTCAGACACAACTGGTGATGATGGTTCAGCATCTAATGGGAAGAGTCAACCATTTAGATGCTCCTGTGTTGAAACCACAGAAAAGGAAGTCCAAGCCAAAGGTTCCTCTTCTATACCATCTTCTTCACCTCAGGCTGTTACACATAACACACCTGTTAGTGCTGCACCTATAGTTGAGAACAGACCCAAAACCGAACAGATTTGGGTCTCTAAAACTAACTAACATGTAGTTATGATTGCAGGATTCTTCAACATGCCAAAAGAGCATCTGGTATGTAGATAGTGGAGGATCTATGCACATGACAGGAAGCAGCTCCCTTCTTAATGACTACTCTCAAGGAAAGAAGGGATTTGTCTCCTTTGGCAATGATGCAAAGGGTTACATCATCGGAAAAGGCTTTGTTTCTAATGGGGAAATAAGGTTTGATGATGTGAACCATGTGGAGAATCTCAAGTATAACCTCTTGAGTGTCAGTCAAATGTGTGATAAAGGCCATGTTGCCCTTTTCACAAGCCAGAACTGTCGGATTCTGTCATCCAAAGTTCTAAATTTGATTGACAAGGTGTTGGATGAATACACTCTCCTGAAGGCCAACAGGACAGGAAGAGTGTATGCCTTAGATCTTTCCAAAAAAGATAGATCTAAAAGGCCATCCTTGCCTATTCTCCAGGGCATCTTCTCAAGAATCTATTCTATGGCATAGAAGACTGGGGCATGTTAATTTCAAGAACATGAATCAGTTGATAAGCCATGGTTTAGTAAGAGGATTGCCCTTGAAGGAGTTCAAGTGTGAAGACAACTGCACTGCTTGCTTAAAAGGAAAACAACACAAAGTTTCATTCCCTTCAATAGAAGAACCAAAGTCCACTGCCTGCTTGCAGCTCCTGCACATGGATCTCTTTGGTCCTGTCAGAGTGATGAGCATGGCAAAGAAGAAATACTGCCTGGTAATCGTGGATGATTATTCCAGGTATGTATGGACTTTCTTCTTGCACTCTAAGGATGAAGCAGCCAAGACTATCATGAACTTTGTGTTATTTGTAGAAAAGCAGTATTCCATACAGGTCAAGTGTGTGAGGAGTGAGAATGGAACAGAATTTAGAAACCACACACTTGATGACTTCTACCTGTCCAAGGGAATTAAGAGACAGTTTAGTATTCCTAGAACTCCTGAGCAGAATGGAGTGGTGGAGAGAAAGAACAGGACTCTCATTGAAGCAGCAAGGTCAATGCTGGCTGACTCAGGTTTGCCACTAACCTTTTGGGCTGAAGCTGTCAATACAGCTTGCTATGTACAAAATAGAACTTTAGTGAATAAGAGGTTGATGAAGACTCCTTATGAAATTCTTCATAATTTGGCTCCTCTAATTTCATTCTTTAGAACCTTTGGGTGTCCATGTTTATTCTCAACACTAGCAACCCACTCCAGAAATTTGCTAGTAAGGTGGATGCAGGGTATTTTGTTGGTTATTCATCAACTTGCAAGGCATACAGAGTCTTCAACTGTAGGACAAAAGTGGTTGAAGAAACTCTGCATGTTAAGTTCAATGAATCTCCAAAGGACAAGATTCCACAAAACCCTGTGGAGTTGTTTGATCTGGACATACTGCAATATGTTCCTTATCAGCCTCCAGCTGTTGAGCCTGTCAACAGTTCTCCACCTGGTGGTACTGATGATGATGTAGTCAGTACTCACCTCTTCAGGTTTAGTGACAACCTGCCTGAGTTCACTAAACCTGATGCTCCTGTAGCTTCACAGCCCCATCCACAACAAATGCTGATGAGATTTCTGCAAGCTCTACTTCATTTGAGCTGCCATCTCCTACATGGTTTCAGGAATCTCCATCACCATTTGTTGCTGCTGAAAGTCCTACAAACACTTGCACTGACTTATAGTCTATCAAGAGCTGAAGAATCACCCCACATCTCAAATCATTGGTGATATCAATGCTGGAGTTTCAACCAGGAGTCAATTGTCCAATTTCTGCTTCTATGCTCTCTTCATCAGTCAGCAAGAGCCAAAGAACTATCATGTTGCTTTAAGAGACAATGGATGGGTTGAAGCAATGCAGCTTGAGCTTCTTCAGTTCAAGAAACAGCAAGTGGGGGAGCTTGTTCCTTTACCCCAAGGGAAGTGTGCAATAGGCACCAAATGGGTATTCAGGAACAAAACAGATGATAAGGGCCAAATTGTCAAGAACAAGGCCAGGCTGGTTGTCCAAGGATTTGCACAAGAGGAAGGCATCGATTATGATGAGACCTTTGCTCCTGTGACAAGACTGGAAGCAATCAGACTGTTCTTAGCTTATGCTGCCTTTCACAGTCTTAAGGTTTATCAAATGGATGTCAAAAGTGTCTTCTTATATGGAAAAATAAAAGAAGAAGTTTATGTGTGTCAACCACCAGGCTTTGAGGACAACAAACATCCTGATTGGGTATACAAGCTTGATAAGGCTCTTTATGGGCTGAAGCAAGCTCCTAGAGCCTGGTATGAGACACTCTCAACTTTTCTTTTAGAGAATAAGTTCACTAGAGGCACCATTGATAAAACCTTATTCATCAAGACTGTGGGACAACATAAGCTCCTTGTTCAAATTTATGTAGATGACATCATCTTTGCATCCTCTGATCTAAAGTTGTGTGATGAATTTACAATGCTCATGAAGCAAAAGTTTGAAATGAGTGCTATGGGGGAATTACAGTTCTTTCTAGGTTTGCAAATCAAACAAAGGGATGATGGAATTTTCATCCATCAGTCCAAATACACCAAAGAGTTGTTGAA
Organism: Flaveria linearis; assembly: GCA_024085815.1. Classification (NCBI taxonomy): domain Eukaryota; kingdom Viridiplantae; phylum Streptophyta; class Magnoliopsida; order Asterales; family Asteraceae; genus Flaveria; species Flaveria linearis. The sequence continues at coordinate 48,344 of JABSNV010000922.1, read as the reverse complement.
TAAGTTTGATTTACAAACCTGTAAGCCTTGTTCTACTCCCATGAGCAGCATCACACAACTAGATATAGATCAGAAAGGTAAAGCGGTTGATGAAACCCTTTACAGATGTATGATTGGGTCCTTGATGTACCTTACAGCTTCTAGACCAGACATCATGTTTGCAACATGTGTTTGTGCTAGATTTCAGGCTGCACCTAAAGAATCCCATTTGATTGCAGTCAAAAGGATCTTTAGATATCTGCAATTTACCCAATCACTAGGTCTTTGATATTCAACTGGGCATTCTTGCAAATTAGTTGCTTTCTCTGATAGTGACTATGCAGGATGCAAAGTCACCAGAAAATCCACTTCTGGTGGTTGCCAATTCCTAGGCAATTGTTTAGTTTCTTGGCAGAGTAAGAAACAAACATCAATTGCTACATCCACTGCTGAAGCTGAGTACATTGCTGCTGCAAGTTGTACATCTCAGATACTCTGGCTTCAGAACCAACTCTTGGATTATGGCATTACAGAAACTAAGACTCCATTATTAATGGATAGTGCTTCAGCTCTTTGCATTGTCAAAAATCCAGTCCAGCACTCTAGGACCAAACATATAGAGATCAGACATCACTTTATTAGGGATTGCTATTAAAAAGGTCTGATTGATCCAAAGTTTGTGCCTAGTGCTGATGAGCTTGCAGATATATTTACTAAGCCTTTAGATAGTGCCACATTTCGAAACTTGGTACTAAGGCTTGGTATGCTGCAGCTCGAATAATTTGACCAATACTGATGCTCTCAGTTCACAAGTACTGATGAGCATTAGTGTACAAAGGTCAAATATAAGTACTGATGAGTAATTTAGTCTTCAGCATTTTCACAACTACTGAAGACTAAAAGGCTTCAAAGTACTGATGTACATTATTTGTTGAAAACAACTGATGTAGTGAGGTGGATTATAACTACTGATGTATCATTTTCAAACAAATAAGTACTGAAGAACAAATTTGTTCACAAGTACTGATGTGTAATTCACAAGTACTGAAGACAAAATTTGTTCACCAGCTCTGGAGTATTTCATCAGCACTTGTGAACATTTGATCACAAGAGCTGAAGGCATAAATACTAACAGAGCTGAAGGGTCAATGAAACATCTGAAAGTCAGCCAAAGAGCTGATGAGTAAATGTGGAGGTCAGCATGAAACAACTGATTTGACGGAAATAGCTGATGAGTAATTTTACTCTTCAGCTGATGCCAACAGCTGTTGTTTCATACCCAAACAACTGAAGGACAAAACCATGTCTTCAGTAGTTTCACAACTACTGATGACTAACACCACGTCCTCAGTTGTTTACAACAACTGAAGCAATACCATGTCTTCAGTAGTTCACAACTACTGATATCAGTTGTTCACAACTACTGAAGGCTAACACCATGTCTTCAGTTGTTACAACGTCTGAAGATGAAAACTAGGTCTTCAGTAGTTTATAACTACAGAAGACTGATAATAAGTCTTCAGCCGTTTACAACATCTGAAGGACAAAACCAAGGCTTCAGTAGTTTCAACTACTGAAGACTAACACCAAGTCCTCAGATGTTACAACCACTGAAGGTTAAAACCACGTCATCAGTAGTTTCAACAACTGATAACTAACACCAAACCTTCAGTAGTTTTCTTTCAGCCTTTGCCATACCCTATAAATACCCAACCTTCAGAGCTTTTCATTCTCACTTGACCTAACTTTTTCAAAAACCTCTGAAATTCCCATACACCATTAATGGCGGCCATGCAACTCAAACCTCAACACAACTGTGTCGCTCATCTCACCAAACCGCCATTCTGGACCAAGTTTCACAATGCCGTCGATCTGATGACCGACTCACAATACCAGAAGGCATTCCTCCTCAACCCCACCATATACACCGACTCCTTGGCGGAGTTCCGGACGAATATCACCGTCCAAACCGGAGAGAATAACGGCGAGGTCTCTCTCCGGTCCTCCGTCAACAACCACCCAGTGGTTATTACTCCAGCTACTCTTGAGAAACCCTAAAGCTAGAGGATGCCACCTACCCAACCTCCTACCCCAAAGGCGCCCTCGATCTATGCTTCACTGCCAATGACTATCAGGGCGACCTTTCAGCCACCACCTTGTTGAAGAAACACTTCCCAGATCCCCAACGACTGATCTTCCACATGGTGAATGTGTGTCTGGCTCCTAAAACTTCTTCATGGGACCAGATGTCAACAAGGATGGCAACAGGTATTGTATTCTATCCTTGAGAAACAACCCCTAAACTTTACTGATATTATATTTTGGGAACTCAGGGATATGGCCACAAAACCCATTTCTAACCGTTGGATCTTGTATCCTCGGTTCATAATGGCCATCATCCAAAGCCAGCTTCAAGCTGAGGGACTTGTTGGCACTGGAGTCCCTGCCATGGCTGTTGTAGCCGAGGTATACTCCAGGCACAACACCGACCACACACTCAAACAGGCTGGCCGGCTGCGAAAACCCACGCAGCAGGAACCCACAGCCTCCACCTCCAAATCTAAAGTCCCCACCAAGCCAAAAGCCAAGAAGCCCAAAAGGCTACTCAGGGAAATGAGTCCCCTGAGGATGACCCTGCAACACAAAGGCAGGATGTGGCTGCTGGTTCGATTCTCCCAGCAGCTACCATGACTCCACCCACCACAACCGCACAGGTTTCCTCTCAACAGGAGCCTGATGCAACCACAACTGGGGCACCTACACATCTGGGGTCTTTCTCACTTGAGGAGACTACCATTGAAATGCACACTCCTCCCCATGTGCACTCTGCTTCTAGCCCATCTCCCACAGAAGCCGCCCCACAAAGTCCAACCCTATGATTGCCAAAGTGTTGACCCACCTGAGCACTCCACCCTCTCCCCAGAAACCTATTACAACTGGGGAGACTCCAACCAAAGAGAGGGTGGATACAAGTGCTGGTGGGAGCCCCCAGCACAGAGAATCACATGTCCAATCTCCCAGTGTGGCTAGGGAGATAGGACATTCTGGTGAGGCTGCCACTTCCCCTGCATCAGCACATGAGCAGGGTGAAGCTGGTACAAGCAATAAGACCTCACCAGAGGCAACTGCCGATGATGGATCCAATCCGGAGGCTGGAAGTCCCCAGTACCAATACAAAGGGCACATGCTACTACTGAGCCACACTCAGAGCATGTATATCCTGACACAGTCAGGAGGTCAGGTGATTCAGCTCCCACTGATGATGACCTGAGCTTCTTCTATGATGCAGTTGCTCACAACTATCTTAGAGGATGAGATAAGCAGACTCAAAGAGCTCCTTGCTCAAATGACTCAAGATAGAAGTCCATCTGCCACCACCAACCCACAGATGGCACCTTCACCCGAAGGTCTCACATACACTGAGCCACTCCCACAAACTCAGCCACCAGCCCCTGCTTCTGGCACTAGCTCTCAGGGTCAGAACCCCCCTGAGCAGCTAGATGCTATCCTCCAGAAATCCCTACCTCTCATCACACCCATAATCACAGAAATTATGATGAAAACCATGGATGAGAGGCTTCCCACATATATCCAACCTCTGGTGGAGGTTGCTGTTGTTAAAGCACTTGCTGAGGGTGAAACCCCAACCAATGCACCAAAAAGGGGGAGACCTCAGTGCAAGTTAAGAGGAAGAGGGGAGAGGAGGAGTTAGAAGTAGGTAGAAAGGAGGTGGTTAAGAGGGAGAAGGTTCAGGAGACCAAGGGGAAGGGGAGGAAGAAGAAGAGGAGGATAGACTGCCTCTTCAGCAGTCATCCCTCTACCAAAAGCCAAATCCCAAACCATCACTCCCACCTCACAGATGGACACTGTGAGGGTGAAGATAGAGGAAGAGGCATAGCAGCAGCTTCATGATGTGAAATGCTTAAGTCAATTGACCAAGCATATGCTGCCTCTACCTCTATCATGAATATGAAGAAAGAAGCTCTGAGACTCTTCACTCTCAAACAAACCTTCCAATATAACAAAGAGAGAGTGAGGACTTGGCCTGATCCTAGGGTGGCTCATAGGATCACAAAGAAAGATATTCCTGTGAGATACAAGAGCCAGATGAAAGGATTGTAGATGAAGTAATCACAGTGGCTCTTGTAGTAACACCCTGGGAAATTGTGGATGAGTTCGAGAAAGCTTATAAGTCTAAGCAACCACCTGAAATGATGTTGGAGAACAGGATGGTTAGAAAAGGCTTAGTCTATAAGAAGCTTGAGAACTTCCGCAAAGATGAGCTCAACTTATTGCTAGAAAGCAGACATCCAGATGAATTTGCATATAGCAAATCACAACAGTTGAGCTCAAGAATGGCAAACAGGTCAAGTTTGTCTCAGAGATGTACGGCCGTGAAGGATTGTTCGATGGTGGGGCTGAAGGCATGACCAAAGAAGAACAAATGATCTTCGTCCGAGCCTACACCAGAGAATCCTATAGCCTAGTACATGGGAGGTAGGTTTCATGGATGGGATAACAGCTCTGTGTCCAATTCCCCAAAACAGAGCTCCCATCCATACTTAGCCAATCAAATACCTGAAACCAACTTCTGATCTGATCCAGAAGGAAATAGACCAATCTTTATGCCAACAATAAGTGGGACAATAAATAATTAGAGGTTTTGGCTGCATTGGTTCAAGGGAGTTTGTTGGACCAAAAGAACCAATGAGCCAAGATCAGAAAACCTCTAAGTCCCACATGACATCACAACAACTGCTGAAGACTCCCATCAGCTGTTCTGACAAAGTCTGAAGAATCAACAGCTGAAGTTCAAAGAACTGAAGTACAACAGCTGAAGATCCCAAAGTACTGAAGATAAGTACTGAAGTCTAAAGTACTGATAAACACAAGTACTAAAGACTTCAAGTACTGAAGACAAGTGCTGAAGATCAAAGTCTGAAGAACTAAAGAACTGATGAACAACTGCTGATGCACAAAGTCTGAAGACAACGACTGAAGACATCAGCTGATGACAACTACTGAAGTCATCAGCTGATGATCATCTGAAGACCAAAGTCTGAAGACCAAAGTGCTGAAGTTTCAGAGTTTGTCACAACAGCTGAAGAAGTCTTCTTCAGTTGTTGTGATGGTTTATTTTCTTTTCAGTAGTTTTATATTTTTCATTTCAGTAGTTTGTACAACAGCTGAAGAGTTTGTTCTTCAGCTGTTATAGTTCAGTAGTTGTAAACGACTGAAGAGTTTGTTCTTCAGTCGTTGTAGCTTTCAGTAGTTTCCTTTTCAGTACTTGTAATAGGTAGAACACTTAGGAAATTTTGTAAGAAGATGTCAGCTATTGTGACATCTTCAGTAGTTGTGTTCTATCAGTAGTTAGTTAAATAATTGTTTAATGTCAGTGGAATCTAACAACAGTATGGGTCATTTGCCTATAAAAGGGCAGTGACCTGAATGTATTCCACGCTGAAACATGAAATAAACGAATATTATTCCTTCAAGGCAGAATTATTCTCTCTACATTTACTTTTGGTTTGCATGCAATATTCTTTATGTTCTTGCTTTAATTGCTAATATTCATGCTAAATCCGCTGCGAATATAATCTAATTGATCAAACTAGAGGCTGAGATCCTAACAATATATGGCACAAGATCGATGATAACACTAAGGATCAACTGGAAGATATATGCAAAGCACAATTGTAAAGATAATATTTTTATTTTTATTTTTAACAAACCAGTAAGGGTTAATCCACATTGTACCAAAATCATGGACCACAAACCACATCATTAGTGTGGATCTGAACCAAACATTGTATTGTATTGTAAATAGATGTGTTACATGCATTTTCATTTGGAAATTTCTAACAATTTAACTACAATAATGCTACTAATTCTCTCTACTTTCTTCTTTTCTCCTATTAATTACATAGATATAAGAATTAGGTGGTGTTTGTTTTTTAGAAAAAGAGCTTCTAAAGCTCTTTTGTCTGCGCCACAAAGAGGCGTACAGATGTTTGAGGTCTGCAGAGTGTTTGTTTTTTTGAAGACGTTTCATTAAAAAACGTCTGCGTGACCTCTTCTTGGAGAAGAGGTGGAACAATGTCTTCACACCTCTTCTAACCTCTTCACAGTTCATTTCCCCTAAAACCCCTCTTCCCCAAATAGCGTAACACACACACCCTCACCGTCTTAACATAGCGTAACACTCCGGCGACCACTGCGTCGACCGGAAAAATGTCGACGGTGACCGTAACCCCGAAATCTGAAAAGACGCCGTCAACAACCGCTTCGTAATATTATCTCCGGCGAGATCTCGCCGCCCATCGGACTTCAAATCCAAACCCCAACCCAAATCCGACTCAACACCGACCTCTAACGCCCAACCGCAGTGTCCATTTTGCATCCGCAACGAGCACCAATGCGCACCGGTGATCTTCCGGTCGCCGGAAGATTCTGCTTCCGATTGGAAGGTTCGTGTGATCGAAAACTTGTATCCAGCTCTCAGTAGAGAGGCTGAAGTGAAATTAGATGATGAGGGTTGTTGTGACGCCGGTGACGTGAGTTTGAGGGGGTTCGGGTTTCATGATGTTGTGATTGAGTCTCCGGTTCATTCGGTTCACTTGTTGGATCTGTCGGCGTCGGGAGTTGCGGTGGTGTTGCTTGCGTATAGAAAGAGGATTGAACAGCTTTGTGGACCTTGTGGTGTTGGTTCGATCAAGTATGTTCAGGTAGTGTTTGATTCGATTTTGTTGTATAGTTTGTGGTTTGTTGTGATTTATCAACTTTAGATTCTTATGAATGCATCTGATTGTTTATGTGCTTTTGGTTATTGTTAATCCAATGTTATCAAATTGGATGTAATACGAAGATTAACAACTGAATTACCTGCTTATATTATGTTTAATTTCTGCAAGAGTTTTTAGATGTAAACCCAGATTTGTATGATGAACCCAAATTTAGTTGCAGTTTAACTTTTTATTAATTTCAGTTTATTTCAGCAGTCTGCAGACATTACAAAACAAACAGTCTTCTTAATACAGGCTGCAGACGTTTGGTCCACCTCTTCTCCTACAGATGTCTGCAGATGTGGTCTGCAGACTGCAGACGTTTTACCTCTTCAGAAACAAACAGCACCTTAGTTAATCATAGTGTAATTCCTTGATCTTACATTAGCGTAATCCATTAGCGTACTCGAGAGTTTCACATGAGTTCAAGACGAGTATGGTGAGTAAGAAAGGAGAAGTAAAGTTTGGTGTCTTATGTTGTCTCTCATGTCGTTCTCACGTTGAATGGAAATTTGATGGTTGTAGAATTTAAAATTGCAAGTAATAGCGTGGAGAGGTTGTGAATATGATAAAGAGTTCCCGATAAAGAATAGGGGGAGCCTTTGTGTTAGTTAAAGGCACAGCAGGAGAAAGAAGCTCCATTAAAGAATTTACAAACGAAGGTTTTCAGTAATTTAGAGATTTAAGAGCTACGTGGAGTTGTTGGAAGCTTGTTTGTTACAAGTAATGGTATTTTCATAAGTAGTCAGCCGATGTATCTCACGATACTTTCTATTCACAGATACACCACCAATGATAATAGAAGTACCTTATCCATATTTAACTAACAAATCAAGGTGTGGACATTTAGTCCTTGAATGACATTTGATATGTAATGATATTGATGGCCAACATGAATTTTGAAGGAACAAAGCTACTCTTGTTGTACAAACCATTATGCATAGCCTTGCATTCTGATTTTTACAAAGCCACTGAAAATGTTTTCAAGCATAAGTAATTATTACGTATCTGAGATCCAAAGATTATGTGTTTGATTATTACGGAGTGACATAGGTGGATAGATGGCCGATGTAACATGGTTCCATATGTTTGCTCAAATGTTGAACAAAGTTGCTAGCGATGGTATGATGATTTACCTAACTGTGAGATAAATTGTCTTAAAGAGGTAAATCAAAAATTTCTAAAGCATTTGTAAAGCATTTTAGAGAAAAGAAGCAATATTCCAAGGATACAATAGAGTTCTTAATATTTGCAAACATAATAGTGAATAAGTTAGAAAAGTTAATTACGAAGAGCATTCAGAAAAATGAAATGAGGGATCTATCGAGGATTTCTTGTTTTTTTTCATGGATTAAGAAATGAGTTACTAGAGAAGTTACAAGAAGATCCGCCTAACTCATTGGAGGTACATTGAGCATGTGCTTTTGTTCGAGGTAAGAGTGCTTGTAGTACAATCAATGACTAGAGGTTTTAGTATCAAGGTTTACAAGTAATAAGGGTAACAATAGTTTTTATGGATCATAAGATAGAGGTCATTTTAAAATCAGTGGAATTTACAACCATATGCTAGGCTGGGTTGCAAAGTACCCATTTAGCCTTGGCTACCAGTGTTTCATTCATGTTAGCTTAGGTACTTTAAATACCAACTGAAATATTAACTATGAAAAATTTCCATTTTCCTTTGTTAGTGTCACAATGACAGTCTATATATAAACATTCAAAGAAATTCTTTGAGTATCAATGAGATAAAAGCCATGATACTAGTAATTGTTGGATCTTAAAACAAGAGATAGAGAAACTTGTTTTATTAGGAAAGTTATCGCACGTTAAGAAGGGGAAAAGGGGTGAGTTTGCTAAAAAGAATATAACAATGGTATAACAATTTCAAGAAGGATAGAGTACGGCAAAAAAGGAAGGGTGTGTATTTTTATAAGTGGATGTGTATCATTCCTACCTTTCTTTACATGAAGTGAAGATGGTCCTTGGATTTTTCTCTACAATCATAACAGGGCATTAGGTGATTAAGTGAGTGTATTTTGTTAGCTTAAGCACTTTAGAAGTCATGTATTATGATTATTTTTACAAATTAGATGAAGAAGAACAATGGTTATTAATCCATGTTATGACATCTTTTGTAAGTTTTTTAGTAGATATCATACAACTAATGTGGCAACTTATTATGTCAGTTACGAGTGGAGTTGAGAACTTTATCTTTGACTTTCTTGGTTGTCAGATTGTACATGGTGCATAACAATCTAGATTGCCAAAAATGTGTGCATAAGGCTAAGAAGTGTCTTATGCCAAATGATGTCGCTCCGTTAATTGTAAAGTCAAACATCAAAGTAGTAGAGTAAGGCACGAAACTTGAAAAATAAGAGATTGATTGGAAAACACATGAATGGAAGGTCGCTTTGGAGAAGTGGATTATTAATCGAGCTTTTTTCAAAAATAAAATTAGGTAGACTGTCAGTTCCTGGATTGAACAAGTGATATGTTGTGGGTTCATTAACTAGTAGTGTGGATGTTGTTGTCTCACAACCTTTTGATATGGTTTGTTCCGAGAAGTATCATAAAGCATATATATGCTAAATATGAAGAATTCTAAGGAACCGGTTCAACAAAATAAGCGCGACATGTAATCAAATCGGATTAAGGCCATCATGGTTGAGGTTAAAAAAGATTTACGGAAGCATGCATACTCAAGAAGATAAGGTATTAGGCATGTGTATAGAAGGTGTTAGTTAAAGAAAGCACAATACATAGATAATATGCATTGATTTTAAGAATATAAACAATACATGTATAAAGGATTGTTACCAATTTACCATTACCAATGGAATAATGATGTGAAAGATATGCATATTTTCAATAAACAGTTCCTAACATAACTAAATCTTTTAAGAATTGGATTGATACCAAAAATCATACTACAAGCAATAAGAAAGTGAATCTATTTTTACGTAATATAGCAAATGGCAATCCAAATATTAAACCTATAGGGCACTTGATGGCTAATGATACTAAACCTTTATAGATATTCAACAACAAATTATAGATAAATTTGAAAAATGATTAAAACTAAACTAGAGAACTTTAATAACCATATAAACTAAGTAATTAATCATAAGATAAAAAATAAATCAAACAAATAAAAGTACATGTGTTGAATCTTCTTGACCGGGCAATGAGTTTTTAAGTTGACTTAACCTAATGAAAATGTTAATTGTTAGATTAGACTCTTGTAATAGATATCTACTCTCTTGAGTACTTAAAATTCTTTATGTTACTTGCCTCAAATAGGCTAAGATCTACCAAATTAATAAAACAAACAACATGTTGAAGTGCTAGAACGGAATAAATGACGCTAAGGTTCTGTATTCCCACAATCCTCAAAATACGAACCTAATTCAATCAATGAATAAATTTAAAAAATATTGAGAAAATAGGATGTATCCCGCATAGGAGAAGAGTTGTGGGGTGCGGCGACTTGGCTAAAAAACATTATGAAGATGACACTTGGATGCCGACTAATGAGCAGTTGTCGAACACATGGGCTGCGGATGCATGTCGTATCACTTGAGGCAATGAATGTCTGACACGTGCCACGCATGTAGAGGTGACACATGATGCTTGGCTCATCGCCTATAGGATGAGGCAGCATCAACTAGCCAACCTCAACCATAAATAAATGAGTTCCAACTTACTTTACACACACTCTCACACCTCAAATTTCAACCCTTAGCCTTAATTTGCATGCCAGACTCCTCCTCAAGTTGTTCCATGACCCAACACTTGATTCTTGAAGATTCAAAGCTACTGGAAGTTTCTAGAGACATTTCTAGCTTAGTAAATAGCCAAGATGTTGTTTAAGATATATGGAACTAACCTAAGAACATAGGAAATGCTCTACTTGACTAAAAGGTGAATAAATTTATCTTTTTAAAACAAAACTCGTGAATTCTTGAGATTTACCATTATCTTGAAAATCAGCATGAGTTATAATTAATTTAAATATTGATGAAATACAAGACAAGCATCAGACTAAGACTGTACGCGTGGTCTGATCATAAATGATGCACATGTGATGGGTAGGACTCTAAAAGGGGTATCATGGCTAAGCATGGCTGATAATGATTAGGTGCCCAAAGGATTACAAATTCTTAGGCATTGACAATCCCATGACTAACCTGATAATAAACTATTACCGGTATACAGTGAAAGATCTTGATCCTAGCATGACTAATCTTAAATTAATAGGCTCATGGCTTGATTATGAAAATGATCCAGGCCTTGTAAATATTATTTACCAGCATATCACTAATACTAAATTTTAAACTTTTTACACGTAAAGAATAATTAGACAATGTGACATTATATCATGTCACGATATAAACTCTATGAGTGTATATAACATCAAAGTTTGAGTTATACAAGCTTGAAGTAGAAATGAACATATATCTAGTTTTGAAATTACATGGCTTGTAAATATGAATATGATCTTTGTAACAAAAATATTTAAATCAAAATATGATTTAGTTTTGAAGATTGAATTGGTTTATAAAACAACAATATGATATTGTTACAAACAAAATTTCCGCTGCCAATAATATCTGAAATGATTTACTGAACAAAATAATCCAATAACCCAATTGGTTCACACGACCCGGGGTGATTCAAATCCGAGGGGAGACATGTTACGCTAGTAAGCCTACAAATCCACAAATAATGATATTTATCATATTCAACACATTCATACGATTCAATGATATTATCAATAATAACAAACACAAATTAAAATCCAGTACAATTAATTACAACTAGAATTTAATTACAATCAACAAAACCATATAGTATAGTCAATACCTAAAGTCAAATCATATCAAAATTCAATTGAATCTAGATGATTACATAACTTTAGTCAATCATAACTGAAAACAAAGCAAACTCATATTCAAACATGTTTAAAGTGCGAAAGAAAACCATAAACGAATGTCAAACAGAACATTTCATGTGTTTTGCATGTTAACCGAATGCAAGTCTGCCATCTCAAAGTTGAAAATATTCAAAAACATGTTTCAAAGCTATTACATCAATAGATATATATATATACACACTAGTGTTTTTAGTTGCAAATCCTCCTACAGTACCATCCATCCGGATATTCTAATTTGATTTACCGGGAAATAAGATTTTAATTGTATGATTTGGATAATAGTTAAGCAATGCACGCTACATTTCAGGTAGGTAAAAGACTAACTCGTGATCATATAGAGATGCATATCTTAAGGCGCACGATAGAATACTGAAATATATGGTCCACATGAAGTTTAATAGGCCTATCATGTCCCTTAGATTCTTAAGGCAATAGATTTTTGTAGGAGTGTATTTCAAACGGCCTGGTGATGAATTAGATGCGAGAGCACAGTGCATATGATGATTCTTATACTACTAGAGCTTTAAAATTATTAAGGGGTTGCCCATTGAAATTTTTGATTATTCAGTTTATCATGATGCTACCAACATAACCTAATATGTCATGTCATATGCTGAATATATTTATCTAATAACTTATAGTCGTCCGTTATGTATGAGTTTATCGGATTAGTTTTGTCTTAAATACTCAAGAGGATATGAAGTAGTTTTTGGTATTCATTATAAGTTTTGGCTATTTTTATGACGTATTTTTTTCAAATAGTTTTGATACCAAGTAAATTTCGGTTTTGATACTAAGTAAATTTCGTACGGATTTACTAGAATGAAATGAATAACTAAGGATTGGTTAATACCCATATGCTCTATCAGAGCCTACAATAAGATAATTAACACTTCCAAATAGTTGGGGTATGGCGGGTTGAACTGTTCATCCCCATAAGATAACTAACACTTGAAATAGTAGGGGTCTGGATTATTAAAATCAAATTTACCTTTATTTTTTTTAATTATTAGTATTATATATTTTTGTTAGGTTAGTAACTTATGTATTATACGAATTAAATAAATAAAAGATAAAATAATTAGTAACAAAAATCTATTAATTATAAAATAATATTTTAAAATAAGATATGCTTGATATTATATACAAGTAAGGACTATAAGTAATAAAACAATAATATTATTTTTCAAACAACCCAAACTCTTTGTTTCAAAACAACCATTTAAAAAAATGTCATCTTTAAAAGTTTTCTTATAATTATTATAACTCTTAATTCTTATTTTTATGGTTTATAAAAAAATAATTTTAAAAACATTGACTTTTAAATAGTATTTTTACAAAAGTTCTTTGTTTTAAAAAAACTATTTTTATGAAAATAGTTTCTTTAGGAATTACATTTAAAAAAAAATCTATTTCTTAGTTTATGAAAAAACTAGTTTTATTTTATAAAAGAATTAAATAATATCACTTATAGTTAATTATTTAATAACAGATAAACACAAAAATAAGAATTAGAATGTTTACTATTGTACCAAATGTCTACGTAAAACAATCTTTTATTATATATTTAAATTATAACTTTTTATTAGTTTACAAAGATTAAAACCTAGAGTAAATTACCATTTGCATCCCTGACATTTGCCTATTTTAACCACTTGCATCCCTGCAGTTTCAAAATTGTCATCCGCCCCCTAACGTTTCGTGTTATCTTCATTTGAGTCTATACGTTTCATTTTATCACCATTTTAGTCCAGATGACTTAACACTGTTAGTTTTCCAGTTAAATTATTATTAAAAAGACGGAATTGCCCTTACAATTAAATAATAACATAAAATTGCTCGTATCGCTGCACCGGACAAAGCGAAACGTTTCTCCAAAAGGCGATACAGGAGCAAGGTAGAGGACAAGTGATGGATACAATCCTCGAGATCCAGGAGCGTCATGACGTTGTGAAGGAGATCGAGAGGAACCTCAAGGAGCTGCATCAGGTGTTCATGGATATGGCGGTGTTGGTTGAGAGTCAAGGTGAGCAGCTCGATGATATCGAGAATCAGGTGAACCGTGCGAGCTCGTTTGTGAACCGTGGTGCGACGCACCTGCAGGTGGCTCGTAAGCACCAGAAGAACACTAGAAAGTGGGCTTGTTTTGGTATAATTCTACTCCTGATCGTTATTCTTATCATCGTTTTATCGATTAGACCGTGGGAGAACTCCGGTGGTGGTGGCGGTGGCGGTGGTGGTAATACACCTGCTGCGGCAGCACCGCCACCGCCGGCGGCGGCGGCGGCGAGGTAATACCTCCGCCTACCACTCCTCCGGAAGAATAGCGGGTGGTGATGGGTGACGGTGGTGTTTATGGTGGTGGGTGATGAAGAGATGAGAGTGAGTGTGTGTGTGTATGTGTTTGGGGGTAGAGAGATGGGTGGTCCTACAAAGATTTTTAAAAATATTTTATTATTAAGGGGCAATTTAGTCATTTCACACAGAGTTAACTGAATAATTTAACGGAGTTAGTCATTTGGATTCAAACGAGGACAAAATTAAAACGTTAGGGGGCGAATCAAGACTTTGAAACTATAGGGATGTAAGTGGTTAAAATGGAAAAACGTCAGGGATGCAAATGGTAATTTACTCTAAAACCTATAAACAAAGTAACAGACTCAGGAAGAGACAAAGATAAAAACAAAATTACCTGCTAAGCTGGTTATTAAATAGATAATAATTATTTTACCATAAGAAATAAGTATTTATAACCGCTTTCGATTTTAGTTTTAAGAATTAGGAATGATTTCGTTTTTTCAACTTGCATAATATACAATTTCCCGTATTTGTTGCTTTCAGCTTTATAAACTCCGTTTGTCGTCACCATGTTCAAAAGTCAGAGGTAAAAACAAAATATGATTTAAAATTAATTAACATTTCATTAATCAACTCTATAGAAAGTTAAAACCAATGACTTCACTTTTGAAACTTAATTGTTTGTTATTAGTCACACGCCGTATTTTGTTTTCTAAGAATCACTGTGCCACTATCAACTCAAATGAGGCAACTCAATTGATGAATATTTGGATTGATAAATATTCTATATATATAAATCCCTAATGTCGGTGTGAACAGTAGTTCACCCAGACCGGGACACGTGGCAGGCGTTGATTGGTTGGCGATTTTTTTTTCTTCTGCTCCGGCCACCTGCACTGACGTGGCGGAGGCGTCGGCGGTGGTGTAGCTAGAGAGAGAGATAGAGAGAGAGATAGAGAGAGAGGAAGACGGTGGCGGTTCGCCACCGCGTCGGTAGTGTTGACCCGCGGACCTGCATCGACGTGGCGGAGGCGTCGGCGGTGGTGTAGATGTAGAGAGAGAGAGAGGAAGACGGTGGCGGACTGGCGGTTTACCACCGCGTCGGTAGTGTTGACCGGCGGATGTTTGGAAAACGCCGTCGATGTTGGTGAGCCATGGCTGTTGTGGTGAGCCCTGTGGTTTGTTGGTGATCACCGAGCTGTCGGTGACGGCGGCGGTGACACTGACGGTGGCTGTACCAGACTACCAGTGGCATGGAGTGTGTGTTAGTATGTGTTTGTAGGTGGTGGTGGCGGTGGCGGTGACGCCGGCGGTGGCGGTGGCGGTGACGCCGGCGGTGGCGGTGACGCGGTGGTGGTGGCACCGGTGCCATAGAGAAAGAAAGAGAGGAAGATGAGGGTGACCAAAAGAGGCTTTGGGATTTTGCAAATATGGAGGATTTGATGCATTTTAAATGTTGAAAAAGAGAGAGAAAGTGTTAGGGTTTTTGGGATTTTGCAAACGGAAACAAAATAAAATTCTTCGGATTTCAAAATTTTTATTAAATTTGATTGAGTATAAAAGTTCAATTCCATTATCTTTTTAAAATTTTTATGTATTAGAAAGAAAAAAAAGAGTGTCTTTACATTCTATAGTTTTTAACCATAATATTTTATATATTTTCAACATATTTATTACGTTTAACTGTCGTGTTACAGCGTGCGATTACTAGTTTAATATTTACGTTTCACGTCCGCGGTTTAACATCTTTACGTCTATTTCCATTCGATTTATTTTTGTTTTTATTTTAATACGAGATTTTCTGGTGTTGGTGGTCGTTAACTGTGGTGCGACATTGATTCTACTAGGCATTATTTTACGCCCCCCGCGCAACGCGGGGGCTCAATACTAGTTTAGTTATCAAAAGTGAAATGTTTATTAAAGATATATGAATAGAAATAACAAACAAACAAACAAACCCAGTATATCCCACTCAAGAGCAGGGTCTGGGGACGGTAGGTGTAGGCGAGTCTTTCTTCTATCTTGTTAGGTAGAGAGACCGCTTCCAATGAGACCCCCGACTCAATAGCAATACAATAAATCATACAACACATAGCATACAGTAAACAAAAAGTCATATGAATAAAGCCATATGAATAGAAATGTGAAATGATTTTTAATCTATACACATCAGCCAAAGTACATTTTGATTAGGAATAAAGGTAATTAATTCATTCCAAAGACCGCATATATGAGTGTGCCTTTTGAACTCATCCATTTGAACCAACTTGTTGAACCGGTTTGATGATTGGAGTGATTATTAATTTTTAATTTCAAAATCTCATTTACTGTTTTATTACCACATTATATTCATATTTATTTTATTTATCTTAGAGTTTATATTTTTTAAGGCAGCAGATTCACAACAAAAAGTTTAGTTTTATTTTTAGTTTATGTGTGTCTACGTACGTATATAAATTTTAAATTATTATATTGTTTTTTTTTTAAAAAAACATAACCCATGAGCTTATAAAACAATTGGTTTGATAGCGATTCGGTTATCCATTGTCATTATCATAAAAAAGAGTAAATTACGTTTTTCGTCCCTGTGGTTTGGTGGTTAAACCATTTTCATCCAATAGTTTAAAAACGCCCGATTTAACCACCATGGTTGAGATTTGTCGCAATCAAGTCCAAACCGTTAACTCCATCCAATGTCACCGTTAAATATTTTAATAAAGACGATAATACCCTTGGATTAAAATTGTTACTCTTAAATTAATCACCATACCATCACACCCCAACCTCACCCCCAGCATTATCAGACCACCACCATCACACACATATATATATACACACACATATATATATGTATGTATATGTTTGTACTCTCTTAAAAACCAACGGCCAGCACCACCACCTCCACAATAAACACCACCACGACCACCACCACTGCCACCACACCACCACCGCCGCCGCCGCCACCGCCACCCCAACACCACCACTATCACCACTGCCACCACAACACCACCCACACCACCACCATAACACCACTGCTACCACACCATCACCACCACCACAACACCACCCTCATCTCCACCACCACCATAACACCACTGCCACCACACACCACCAGCACCACCACAACACCACCGCCCCGAAATCAAGCCTAACTCAAACCAACGACCGCCACCACCATCCGAGTTCCTTCATGATCTGACCGGCACAAACCATAGCACCAGCAGAACCAACATCACACCATCACCACATACATCGGAACCATAAAAAAATTAGAAACCCTAACCACAACCCAACCAATTTTGAATCCAAAATTCAAATCTCCACCTTCCAGATTCAAACCCTAAACCTCTTCACATTCTTACACCCTTAATCGACGCCCTGATTAAGGTCCGGTTCGCGCTTTTCAGGTGGTGATCTGTGCGATGCTTCTCAAATCCATCTACAACCTAAGATGCATCTTCGTTTGGTAGTCTCTGATGTTGCGCGTATAGAGAGAGAGAGAGAGAGATGGTGGCCAACGGTGGGATGCAGAGACCGGCGGTGGGAGGCGTAGACCGACGGTGGGAGGCGTAGACCGTCGGTGGGAGGCGGAGGCCGGCGGTAGGAGGCGGAGACCGGCGGTGGGAGGCGGAGACCGGCGGTGGGAGGCGAAGACCGGCGGTGGAGGTTCGGCCGGTGGGAGGTTGGTAGGTGGTGGTTTGTGGGGTGTGTATACATACATGTATATAATCTCCAAAGGTATTTTTGTCTTTTTACGTACACTTAACGGAATAAATGGATGGAGGTTAGTGACCCGGACTTAATTGTGACAAATCTCAAACCATGGTGGTTAAATCGGGCGTTTTAAAATTGGATGAAAATGGTTATAACCACCAAACCAAAGGGACGAAAATCGTAATTTACTCTAGAAAACATTATCTTTACTAGTGGATACATTTCGGTTACAATTTAATTTATATTTTATCTATTGATATAAAAGCTTATGTGAAAAGAATTCAAATCAAGAGGGTTTAATTTGTTTAATAACTATTAGTATAAGGGCCCAGATGGAAAAAATTAGTCCGGGATCAGGGGTGGTGTGGTGTTCCGGATGAGTTAAATTTGATTTTAGAAAAAAAAATAAACAAAAAAAAAAGAAATAAAAAAAAACCTAAACAAAGTGTGTTTTACCTTTTGTTTTTTCTTATATAACATTTTCATTGAGAAGTGTTTTTAACAAAATAAAAAACGTTATGCAACATACATGTTAGAATTTTGTTGAGAAGTGTATAATGATTTTGTGAACTAAATAAAAAGCTTAAATTTATTGAGAATGGAACGAGACTTGCTAAAGCACACATTTTTATAGGATAATGATATTTCAAAATACGGCTTGTATCTCTTTCTAAGATTTTAAAGTGATTATTAAAAAGGAAATTTAATTTGAATGTTAATTTAAGAAATATTGTTGTTTAAGAGCAAATAATTTGAATCGCTATTAGAATAATTCACTTGAATGTGGATCGTTTGTAAACCACTCAAAATTGAACCAACTGTAGACATGGTATTGTCCCAAATTTCCCCATAACTAAATTATTTTAATCTAATCAATACTTATATATTAAAAATATTTTACTTATTAATTATTATACTCTATATAATTTAAGAAGTTTAGCTACAGGAAATCTGAAGATTTTCAATTTTGACCACCTTTTTCACATTATATAATTCATTTGCTCATGTCCATATATAGAGACATAGTAGCTATAAATTTTTCACTTTTATGGTATTTAATAAACAATATATACAGTAAAATTCAATTTTACTCCTTGAGTTTGTTAACAATAACTATTTTCTTCCAAAAGATTAAAATATCAATTTACCTTCAAAAGTTTCATAAGTTGTTTTAATTTCAGTCCAAAAATTTTATAAGTTGTTTTAATTTCAGTCCAAAAATTTTATTAGTTGCTTCAACTTTATCCAATATAATGAAAATGAAACTTTCAGAGGAAATTATTGTTTTTAATCTTTTGAAGTAAAATAGTTACTTTAGTCAAGCCTTAGGGAACAAAATTGAAATAAAATCCAATATATATATATACATATATATATATATTAGTGTGTGTATTATATATATAAGAAATAGTATATGTAATATTTCACTTTTATTTATGTTTTTTTCCTAATACTTCAGTTTAGGTTTCTTTTTCATTTATCAACGTTATTTACGAGGTATATGTATTTCTATTCTGACTATTTGGCGCTTGCTTTTACAACGGATTATTCTTTTCAGTTTTTACAATAGTGTGATAGTCAATTTTGTGACGGAATACGACTTTTATGAAGTAGTACACCTTCGGTTTTACGTTTTAAGATTATATGGTGTAGTGACAACCGTTGAGATATATTTTTATTTGCACTTTGATATTCAAGATTGTGCCGCCGTTGAAGACAATGTTCGAGGATGCTTACAACCCGGATTTTTTTTTATATATTTTTAGTTTTAATAAACTTAAAATAACATCATATAATAAAGAGTAAAATGTCATTTTCGTCCTTAACTTTTTGTTTAATTTGTCATTCCAAAATTTTTTTTGTCATTTCTGTCACTATAGTTTACCAAATGTTATCATTTTCATCTACTCCACTAACTCCGTTAAGATCTCTGTTAAATATGAGGGTATTTAGTACTTTTCAACACCCAAGTTATCCAATTAAAACGAATTAATAAATTAATATTCAATTAAAACTAAAAAAATATGAAGCTACTAGAGAGACTGGACGTTTTGTTTTAAAAGTTTCGATTAACTCTAACTCATGTTATTCGATTGAGATCTGCTAATTAATCTTCGCATTCTGTTTGATGTGTACTTTTATACGATTGAGGTCTGCTGTGGAATTGAAGTATGCTGTTGTCATGCTTTGTTTGATTGAAGTATGCTATTGTCGTGTTTGTTCGAACGTGACAACAACAAACCTCAATGAAACAAAATGTGACAATAGTATATCTTAATCGAACAACGGTGCACGTTCGAACAAAAAGTGAAGATCCATTAAAATCCCACGCATCAGACCTCAATCGAACAACATTAATTAGCATTAATCCAAATCTTTTAAATTGAAGCGTCCGGTATTAATATGCGCTTCATATTTTTCTTTTAGTTTAATTGAATATTAATTGATTAAATTTGCTTTAGTTGGATAAATAGGGTCTTGAAAAAGACTAAAATCATATATATGTATATATATGTATATATATACGTGTATATATATGTATATATATACGTGTGTGTATATATGTATATATATACGTGTGTGTATATATGTATATATATACGTGTGTGTATATATGTATATATATACGTGTGTGTATATATGTATATATACGTGTGTGTATATATGTATATATATACGTGTGTGTATATATGTATATATATACGTGTGTGTATATATGTATATATATACGTGTGTGTATATATGTATATATATACGTGTGTGTATATATGTATATATATACGTGTGTGTATATATGTATATATATACGTGTGTGTATATATGTATATATATACGTGTGTGTATATATGTATATATACGTGTGTGTATATATGTATATATATACGTGTGTGTATATATGTATATATATACGTGTGTGTATATATGTATATATATACGTGTGTGTATATAGTATATATATACGTGTGTGTGTATATATGTATATATATACGTGTGTGTATATATGTATATATATACGTGTGTGTATATATGTATATATATACGTGTGTGTATATATGTATATATATACGTGTGTGTATATGTATATATATACGTGTGTGTATATATGTATATATACGTGTGTGTGTGTGTGTGTATATATATATATATATATATATATATATATATATATATATATATAGGAGGGATCCTAAGAAAACCAACAAGTTTTGAGAAAATCAAGAAAACCAATTTTAACCAATCACAATTTTTTATTATATATTTATATTTATTATTTTCAAAGGGTGTTTTAGTAATTTTATATATAAATTATTTTCCAGGTCTCAGGTTCGATCCGTGGAAAAGGCCTCCCCACAAAATGTGGGGGAAAGACCGCGTACATCTTCCCTTAAATGGGACGGACCCTCCCTGGACCCTGCGAAAACGCGGGAGCTCTTTGCAGCACCAGGTACGCCCTTATATATAAATTATTTTTAGTAACTACTTATTCTCCATAATTAACAAATCAACATACAGAGCTTTTGAAAAACTTAATTCTACATCATGTATCATAAGAAGGAAGAACACAGGTGAAGCATAAGAGATTGAAGATCACGATCGATTAGCTTCAAGAAAATGTTGTTGATTAGCGAACCATGAGCTTTTAGGCCTCTGAACCCGCTTCAATCGTTTCAGACAGTGGTGGGTCTTGACAGCTCTATTTTGATAACTTCCGACGATGAAAGAGATGACGACACCGATGATGGCCACGGCGACGGTGAGTGCGGCGGTGGTTGGGTGTGGGGTTGAGGTGGTGATTAAGCATGTGAGATCTCATATGGCCTCCTAAAGCTCTGCCACTAGTAAAGGTTTTTAAGCAAAGGTTGCACCTGTGTTTCTCCATTGTTTTTATGAAAACAAGGAAGGAGATGTATCTAGACAAGGAAGGAGTTGTAAAACCTTGGTTACATATATGTAACCCATTACATGTGTAACTTGTATGAGTTACATACACATACTTGACCAATTTGATTCGTCATAGATCCTTTCATCATTTGTTTCTAAATAACCAATTTTAGAGAAACTTTAATTGGCTCAAGCATTCATCTTTTCATTTGATTAAGAAGGTAATAGTTTCTTTATTATTTTGAACTGATTATTAACACCAACAATTTTTTTGAATTTTTTAATTTTGTATATAAATGAGTCATTACCTATATGTAAGTTTCATCATTTTAATGTAAAAGCAATCATATTGCCATTTTTGTTTATTTTTTGATTGCTTACATATACGGAAGTTTTACTATAATAACATAACAATATACATGTTGTCTGTTTTTTTCTTCTTTGCATATGTTTACATATATGTAGCTTGTTAAAATTATGTAATAATAACTACTTTTTACAATAGAATATACTATACATATTTCAAGTATTGCAAATATGTAGCTTGTCAAAATTATCCAGGGGCATACATGTTTCTTGTAGGGACAAATATGATTTGTGATTTGATTTGGTTTAGTTTGTTAGATGATGTGTCATTCAATTTGGTTTGTTTACATATAAGTAAGCAAGTTACTTATGTGCTTACATATATTTTACAATAGAATATACTATACATATTTCAAGCATTGCAAATATGTAGCTTGTCAAAATTATCCCAGGGGCATACATGTTTCTTGTAGGGAACAAATATGATTTGTGATTTGATTTGGTTTAGTTTGTTAGATGATATGTCATTCAATATGGTTGTGTTTACATACAAGTAAGCAAGTTACTTATGTGCTTACATATATTAAGCTGGTTTACATATGGCTGCATCAATTTACTGTAGAATTATTTTTAATGTATGAAACTTTAATTTGGTTGATTGTATTGTTGTTTATTTTGTTTTTGGTTTTTACACCGTATACGTATATGTAGTAAATACCCTTTAGATATATTCATTTTTAGCTTCTTCTTCTTCTTCCCTATAATGTCACTTACATATACGTAAACTAGTATACTTAAACATAAACATACGTGTAAAAATGCTTACATATACGAAATCATATACGTAGACATGTTTAAATATATGTAAACATATATGCAACATGCTCATATATACGTGAACATGTATGTAAAAATGTTTACGTATACGTAAACATGTACGTAAGTAATTATAAATCTACAGAAAAAATATTTGTTCTTCTAATATATTTTAGGTTTGTTTTTAATAAATTAATTCGATTTAAATAAACTAATATTTTGTTGGAGAGAGAGAGAGAGATATTTAAGGAATCTTAGTTGTTTTAAAATATAAAAATTATAATCTTCCTAATATGCCCTTTCATCATTCAATTAAACCAATTATCTATTAAATATTTCTAAAATTACCATTGATGAATATCAACCATTGATCAATCTTGATCAATGGTTTAAAAGTAGTTTTCTTGGTTTTCTTATAAATAGAGGTTTTCTTATGAACCCTCCCATATATATATATATATATATATATATATATATATATATATATATATATACTAGTAGGAGACCCGCGCGATGCGACGGGGTGACGATATACTAACGTTTTTGTTTTACAATTATTTCTTACCTTGCGTAGTTGTATGTGAATCGATAAATTTCAGTTTCAAAAATGTCTAATAAGTTAAGACACATTACTAAATACAATATGCAACATAATTTGTTTTATGCAGCATAATTTGTTTTATGTGTTACAACTACATATTGGTATTATAACTATTTACCTTAGGATATAAAGTGCAACATCTCAATATATGATTTTTAGAGTTAGGTAATTATGTGTCCTCAGCATAATTATTTTTTAAATCATGTGTCCTCTGGTTTCATAAGTAATTATGTTGTTACTTCCCTAGTCTTGTGCTTCGGTGCCTTTCCTTTTAGAAGGTATTCATATTGTCATTCATTTATTGTTGTGACGTCTGTTCTTCCCTTGAAATTTATACATGATTTCCTAGAATTGATAACATGCCTTTATCCTCACACCATATGTACCATTAATGAAAAATTGAGATACAATGCACCAAACAAATGGGACCTAAAGATTCATTTTAGTGCAAAACAATGTTACGAAACAAATTATTGTAAATTGAATACGTGAAAACATGGCAACAAAAGTTGTTTTTCATACATATGAGTATGACTTACCAACCCACCTGCGTGTAATAAAGGTATATGCATTTCTTGTACCATCAGATGTTGCTATTGACCCTAATTTAATCCTATGATGCATTGGATATGTAAATAATCATGTGAGTCTAAAGTCGTTCTTTATGTGGATTCTTAAGGTCAAGGGCTTTTCAACATATGCACATCGATAGCACTTGCAATTTCAACCCATTTAATTATTAATGGAATGTGTTTATCCCAAATGGGTCAAAACAAAAGAGTTTGTTCAATGGAGAATGGGTCAAGCCAAATGAAGGTGCCCGAAGTCTATTTTTCATGCCTACATACTCCTAAATTTGAAGCTTTGGATTTACTGTAATAATATGCTTGGTAATCATGATTAACTGCTTACTAAAACAAAGTAGAAAATGGACAAAAATAGTCTTCTTGTACCAATTGTGTTCATATATTTCAATTTGCTAAGAATTTATTAAAAAGACATACTAATAGTTAATTAATTAATTTACAGCAGCTTCCACTAACATCTAGTAGTTAGAATTCAATTAGAAGATCCAAAAATCAACAATATGCACCAAACAAATACTTCAGCAGCTTCCACTAACATCTTGAGACAAAATGTTTATGGGTAACACATCCGTCAAACCAAAATCATTTTGACACGCTACTTTCAAATTACGCTTTTTGACCGTCCATACTAATGCTAACCCATTTTGATAATGTT
The DNA here is from genome assembly GCA_024085815.1 of Flaveria linearis. Lineage (NCBI taxonomy): Eukaryota > Viridiplantae > Streptophyta > Magnoliopsida > Asterales > Asteraceae > Flaveria > Flaveria linearis. Next base: position 23,791 of record JABSNV010000922.1, on the reverse strand, counting down.
TTGTTATGAGGAAACAAACGTACCTGCAATTTTAAATCGTGCTGCATATACACTCAATTAGCTGAACAACAAAACCTTTATGAATGTTCTTGCTTTTTACTCGATCATTAACACACGGTGCCAATGAGTCTGATGTCTAATACCTGTTACAACAACTTCAGATTCAAAGCCATTCTGCGGAAAAAGTATTAAAAAAACAAAAAAAATGATGAAATAAACATTAAAAAGCATACCTCGTCCAGATTCTTAACAATGACATACATTGAACAGATTAAACCTGTCAGTAATTTCTTAAAATGCTTTAAACCTTTAATATGATTCTATTAATTAGGATACAGTTTGTCACAAAAGGGCATCAATAACAAAAAAAATATACAAATAGTAAACATAAAAAAGGAGAAAGAAGGAATCATGTTTTCATTCAACGAACCTGTGATTCTAAATTTGATTGTAGCTGATGAAGAACATTTAGCAAGGCATAAATGTCATAAACAGCATGGCATTCTATGTTCCTCATTGCTTGTTGAAGAATACCATTGACCTACATGAAAATATATATAATAGTACATTCGCACACTTCATTTTGGTATTGTTCAAGATAGTTAAAATTAAATTTTCTTTTGTTAAGATTTTCTACTGAAAGAAATTAAGTTTGAAGTTGCATATTTCACAAAATGATCAATGAAACAAGTGATCCCTCTTTTTGTAACGCCCCGAAATTTCCCGAAACGAGCCATTTAATAATAATGGGCTTTTAAGGGTTAATTTAAGAAATAAAGGGGTAAATTAGTGGGCTATGGATAAAATTAGTCTTAATGGGCTAGGCTTAATGGGTTTAAGGGCCCTAATCAGCCCTTAAACATGCATGAACAGCTCCATCTTCACCATTTCAAACCCTAGCCACCAAATTCGTAGAGAGAGAAAGTAGAGAGAGAAAGTGAAGAAATTCAAGATTTGGAACTTGAAGGTTGGAAGGATTGAAGTTCTGGTGGATTGGAGCATCAACATACAAGGAAAGAGCAACAAAACAAGGTAAGAATCGACCTCTAAGGCCCTCTGTAGATCAAACCCGGATTCTAGGGTTTTGGGGTTTTGAAAAGTTTAAAGAAACACATAAAGGTCGAATTTTTACGTATGAAAACGTGTAAAAAGCTTAGATTTGAGTTCATGGAAGGTAAACTAAGGATTTGGACGTAAAAAGTTAAGATTTTGGGTTAAAAATGGGCTGGATCTGAGTTTTTGTTCATCCAGCGAAACTGGGCCCCGATCCAGCGAATTTAAGCATTTAACCAGCGAAACTGCACATTAGTTCAGCGAGACTAGGAGAAGTTCCAGCGAAACTACAGTTTCGCTGGGGCGAAACTATAGTTTCGCCGGTAATCTCGCTAAGACCCAGACTGACCTATAGACCTTGCGAGAATAGGGAATTCCAACGAAAGTTGGGCGCTCAAGGTAGCGAATCTGTCTAGCGAAACTAGCAGAAGTGCTGCCCAGCGAAACTGCAGGCGAAACTGTAGTTTCGCTGTAGCGAAACTATGGGCGAAACTATGAAGAAAATGACGTTTTGCATGTTAACTTTCATGCAGCTAGAGTATTCAGGCTATAGCCTAAGTGACTTAGAATTTAAGCTACTTGGACGAGTTCAGGTGAGTTCTAGATCCCTATTTTATACATGCTTTAAATGTTTTGGGGCGGTATGCATACTAAGATACATACTTTTTATGATCAGTTCTTTTAAAGTAAAGCTTTACATACTATCCTATATGAGAAATGGGGTGTTATAATGAATTGATAGTGTGTTTTTCCTTATCGAGATATAACCTGTAGTGATGAATTGCCTTCGAGATGTGTTGTGTTATATATATATATATATATAACTTAAATAAGAAAGTGAAACGTAAAGAAAGGTTATGTGGCCCATAACGTGTACCTGGATAAAGTAAAGTCTTGCAAGTAAAGTCCTGCAGGCAAGGGATAAAGTAAAGACTTGCAAGCAATGGCTAAAGGAGGGTTGCATTTGTTGTGCCCTCACCCGGATAAAGTAATGCTCGAACAGGCAGGTCTGTAAGCCCTGAATTGGCATGACAATAATGGCCCGATCGAGTACGACTGTAAGCCCTTAATTGGCGTGTCGGTAAAGTCCTAGGCGAGCCTAGGCACCGATAGTGACAGAGAATTGACGGATAAAGAAAAGTAATAAATAACAAGAAATGAAAAGTAATGATAAAGTATCGAAAGTGATAGCCTGTATGTATTGATGTGTGATAGATGAGAATTATTTTCAACTGATAAAGCTAATGTCTCTTACAAAAGTTATTTAGCAAAGTAAACCTAGAATTCACTCAGCGAAGCTGACTTTTGTATGCATATCAGTTGACAGGTAACAGTTAGAGCTACGGAATAGAGGCATGGGACTGAAGCTTCTTGGCACTAGAAGACTGGCATCCCTGAGGAAGAAAAGATTAAGAGGACTCTAAATAGATTTTTAGAATTAAAGACAATGTTTATATTTCATTTGTAATGGATTGAAATTTACATTATTATCCGCTGCAATATATATTTATACACATATGAGTAAATGACTGTTTTAAATCGATGTTTTGCTGTGAATGACCAACTGTGAGGCTTCCCTGAGAAAGGTGGGCCTTACACTTTTACAAAATAGATGATTGCATTGTGCTCAATAAAATAAGCAGAATCAGCAAAGTAAGTGAAAAAAGTGGTTGATTTACTAATAAAACAAACAAATAATAGATCCAAGATCACATAGCTTAAAGCCTTAAACATCTTTGTGGATGTCAAGTTGTTAATACATGTTGATGGTTTCTTCAGGTCTCAAAAAGCGGAGCATATCGTTAGATGCATTAAATCAGACCAAGTGGCAAAACAAAACATTTATGCCAAGCAATACACACACATATATGGCCTTTTTCCAAACAAAATTCTTGCTATGGAGCGGAAGGTACTTGTATTCAAAAATCTTTTTTCTCAGCATATATAACAAGCATTCATGATTCCATTAATAAAAATTTCCACTCATCACTTAAAAAGATGTATGGATGTACATCACAACTAATTATCATGACTGGATCTATTAGTGCCAAAATTGATTCTGATTGCTTTTCTGACTTATATGATATTGTGATCAGAAAAACAAATTTGAGAATGTGGATAAAAAAGTAGCTAAACAAAACCAACTATTGAGATAAACGTACATTTACTAAGAGATCCCTAATATTTAAGCCGATTATCTGATCCAAATTCTACAAGCTGCAATTATGACTTTTAAAACTCCCTTCCAAAAACCCCCCTAAAACTACAAGCACCCATTACCATAGAACTTAAGAACTCTTAAGTCTTAGCTATATATGACAGAGCTAGTATTCTATACCTTCACAAACTATACAAACCCAATCAGTCCACATTTCCATCCAACACAACAAAACTATGTAATAGGATATTATCTACACTATAACTCTAAATTCAATAATATCATCTAAAAGTTAACAACTAACTAAATAATCAAGTGGATGAAACTCTACTAACAAGATTAAACAAATAAAACTTTTACACACTCAGATAAAAAGAAACCCTAATTCATCACAAAACCCAAAAACGAAACCCTAATTCCTAAACACCCACAGTCACAAACAATTCAATCAACAAAAAACGATAATGTTTACCGGAGGGTAGAACGCAGTAGCCCCGTAATCAGCAGGCTGCCCCTGCGGTGGCTGCCATTGCGATTGACCCTGATGAACCCCCGGATCCGGATAACTCTACGGCTGCGGTTGCTGATACTGTTGGTAGTAGTAATTAGGGTCACTCTGATAATGCGGTTGCGCATACGCTTGCTGGTAAGCAGCGACTTGATTCGGGTCGCTCTGCACCGGAACACCCGGGGGGGGGGGGGTGAATCGGAGCGTGTTCTTGTTCCGGCTGTTGCTGCTGCTGCTGTTGAGGAACTTGCTCAGGGTAAACCGGATTAGGGTTAGGGTTAGGGCATCAGTGCAAGTTCAAAAAAGTGGATTTCAAAAACTTTGAGAGGTTGAAGGGGTTGTTGAGTATGGGGATTTCAAAAAGTGGATCTGATAGAATTTGAATTTTGTAGAACGGGGATTTCAAAAAAGGATCTCAACTCAAAGCTTAAGAACGTGTACATTGTGTTTAATAGTTGTAAAACTCTAAATTTAAGAGTTTTTGATGAAATGACCATCTTGCCCTCCCCAAATGCTTATTAATATTGTATAGATATATATATATATATATATATATATATATATATATATACATACATATATACATACATATATACATACATATATATATATATATACATACATATATAAGGTTTTCTTTGAGAAACGCTTTTAATAAAATAAAAAGAATAAGCAGCGTGCATGGTAAGTTTTCGTTGAGAATATTTTTTGTCTATTTTTATTTTAATTTTGTTGAAAATTGTTAAGTCCCTTGTTATGAAACGCAGTTCTTTCGCTAGTTATAAGTTATATGAATCAATTTTAATTTTAGTTGTATATATTTCTAATTGTACATTAAAATTATCTTAAATTTGAAACATCAATTATCTAGTCAATTTGCAAACACAATGGTACACACGTATTTAGGCCTCGTATGATTTGTTGCTGACCGGGCTGATTGGCTAACCGGCTGACTTGGTCAGCCGGTCAACGTGTTTGATATGCGCAAGTTTGTGCTCTGACCGGGTTCGGAGGTTCTGACCCAGACCCTAGAAATCAAGATGCTGACTAGCCGGTGCTAGCCCCCTCTTCCCAGCCCTCCGCCAACCCCTCCGCGAACCGCCTTCCCTCCAGCGGTCTCCCCACTGTGCATTTCCCATCCCTCGGCAACCCCCTCGGCGACCCAAACGCACGACCCCTTCCGCGGCCTCCCTCGGCGGCCTACCTCAACGACCCAAACGTACGACCCCCTTCCGCGGCCTCCCTCGGCGACCCAAACGCGCGACCCCCTCTCTCCGACGCCCCTCCTCCGGCCGCCTCCCTTGGCAAAAGGTATACTAGTTGTTCTTGTTTTAAAGTAGTTGTTCTTGTTTTAAAGTTGTTGTTTTTTTCTAGTTGTTGAAGCTGTTCTTGAAATCAGATTTGAAATTTTATTCTTGAAATCAGATATTTATCATTCAGCAGAGAGTCAGTCAGATACTAAATCAAACACCTAAGTTTCAATCAGATGCAGACTCAGTCAGAACTTCTAACTCAGATCTTACTAAGTTAGTGCAATCAAACAACTCCTTAATGGTTTTAATCGAGTTCATGCCCAAAACTCAACACGATGAGTTGTTTGGAAGAGTATAAAGTTTTTAGAAACGATTATTATCGCATGTCATGTCAAATTACACAACTCATAAACCTTCTTTCTTTATAAAACTCCTTTCACTATCCAAAAAAACATTTTGAAAGTTTATAAGTAAGAAAATTATAATTGAAAATAGCAATTAATTAAAAGTGTATAAACTTATAATCCTTTGATCTTCTAGCTTAAAAGAAGTGCATAAAATGTTACAGAAGTTTATGAACCAGTTTATTAAAAAAAATGGACCTCTTAAATTTAATTAATTACACTTCCGAATCTCTCTATATATAATCAAGTATGGGTCTATTAATTTAAAATTTGTGATGTCAATGAAGTCGGGATTGAGGTTTATGAAATTAGACTAAGAATATAGTTATCAAAAGCGTTTGAAAGAATCAAAAGTAATAAAAAAAAGATAAATAATGTGATGTGTGGATCGAATTTGCTATACTTGAGAAAAGAGAAAATATATGATAGGGAATTTTTTATTCTTTGGTTTGTGATGGAAGGCAAACACCCAACTTCCCCTGCCCACATATATAAAAAACAACTCAATTTGCCATTTGATTTATAGAATGGGAAATGCAAATAATCAACTGTATAGGAATTAAGTATTTAAAGATGAAGAATGTATTATAGTTATATAGGGCTAGTTTAAATCATTGTATACATATAGTTATGTTACACATCATGATACGATCACATAATACTTTTGGTTGCGTTTTAACTTTGGTCACCATTAATCGTTTATTTCCCATAATACTACTAAAAATATACTAGAATAAATGCCACGTAAATACTATTTGGTTACGTGAGTAGTGCATCATATTGTAACATCCGGCTTGCCTCTCATACCACTTATATTGTCCGTTTTGTACACGAAAAGCTTATGGATTTACTTTTGTTTTTCCTGGTGAAAACTATCTAGTAGGTCACTGATCGTGGGATTATTACCACTTAAGCATGATTAATTATGTAGTTCTCATCTCATTCACATGCAACGCGATTAAAATGCGTTAGTGATATTAACCCAACATCTATTATGTCCACGATCGATTCATGATTTGCCTAGGGCGCTACAATCAACCCTCTTTTTGGACTTTCATTCCAAATGAGGTTTGCCCCATCATCGCATTCATAAATGTGAGATTTTTCTAAGGTGTCACTCTGAACACCCTAGGGACTCACATCATTGACAGCCCATGTAAATTGTATTAAGATATTGTCAGCTTTATCATTGATGGGTTGCCTATCTAGAAATTCATCATTTTGTTTTTACTTGCCGAGTTGTTCGCCCTACCTAAAATGCATCTGAGTAGAAGAGGTTTTCACCCCTTATTAGGAATGGTTCATTCCCCCCTTAACCGATGTGAGATTTACATATCCATCCTTTTTACAAAGTCTAGCGTCCTTGCTAGCACACCGGTTTGGCCTTTAGCTTTGATACACTCTATAACATCCAACTCCTCATACCACCAATATTGTTCGTTTTACATACTAGTAGCTAACGGATTTGCTTTTGATTGGCCTGTTGAAAATAACCTGGAGGTCATCTATCCGTGGATTTCTACCACTTGAGCACGCTTAACTGTGGAGTTGTCTTTTTATCCACAGTCAATGCGCTCAAAACGCGTTGGTGATATTAGAAGCATAATATTCTTTATAAATCTAAAATCTCTAATGTCTATGGCCAATGTATGATTTGCCTAGGATGTTACATTAACAATTACTATATTTAGTCTGATCATTATGTGGTCAACTAAACTTTAATCAGTATCTGTCAAGTTAATCATAGTTGAAGGATTTGTTGTGTAACTTTGAAGAATTAGTTAGTCTTAGTTAGGGGTTGTTTAATGCGGTCAGCAGTGGAGACTGGGTCAGAAGTCTCAAAGAAACTGACTGGGTCGATGGTAAAACAAGGGTGGGTCAGAAGGACTGACTCGGTCAGAATCTATTTTTTGCAAATCAAACGCGCTGACTGGTTGACCGAGTCAGCAGTCAGAGCATCAGTCAGATGCAATCAAACAGGGACTTAACTATTTTCCCGGTGGACTTTTACCGACGCATCCTCGTTAGTGACGCCTTTAATCGATGATCCCAATGAAACTATTCAGTGTTAGTCCAATTGTCTCGTGGTGATAGTTTTTTATAGTATGATATTGTTTTGTATATTATTAAAACTTTTAATTGAAATAGATTTATTTATTAAGAATGCTTCGTTCATTGTTACACAATTTATATTTCTTTACACAAAAAAAATCAAATAATTTTTTTAATTAAGGGTTATTAGATTTTATTAATCCTAAATTTCATTTATTGGCCGGGGTTAATCCCCACTCAAGAAATGTTTACCGACACTTCTAACTGTGAGTTTATTTTCCTCCAATGATCCCTTACAAACTAGGAGTTTGTTGCTAAAATACCAAACAGAAAGTTGATATTTACCATCAGCTCCGTTAATCTTAAACTTTTGCACCTAAAATCCGTCAATTTTCATATCCTGATCTAAAACACTTGACTCGTTGAAGGTAGATTTCATGTGAAGGTGGAGGCTAGACATCGAAAAATGGACCTAATGAATGGTAGGTGGTGGCGGAGTTGAAAATAAGCTCAAAGTTGATCACATTTCATTAGAAAAACTAACGGGGGTTAACTCTCAATTAGTAACACATCGTTAAAGAAAAATAAGCTCAATGTTGATAGGGGTGTAAATATTTCCAAACTTGAGATAAATCCCGAACTATAAATGAAAGTTGGAATTATTAAAATCCAATAACCCTTCAGTTAATAACAACTATCACCAATGGAATAAATTTGTAGCGGTGGTTGTCAATGGTCTGTGAGATTATTTAATAATTCATTGGTGTTACGTTGGTGTACTAATATTTCAGATTGACCAAAAGTTCCGTTAGTCATCCATCTGTGAAGTTTTAGGTACCAATGCATTGATATATTGTATTTTTCACCTATGAGTTATCAATTATCATCGGTGAAAGTACCTTGGTCAGTAGTGGTATTGTGAATCACTAAGTAATATATGGACACTGCATATATCAGAAGATTTGTCTATAGCTTTTGGATATGATTGTTTTGATATAGTGTTTTCATAATATTTCGTGATACCAATATGAAAAGAATGTTTCATAGAGAAAGTTGGTATACTTGCGGCGTATGAATGTAGTAGTTAGATATATTGTAATATGTTGACCTCATGCATGTTACTACTTTTTATAAAGGAGTAAATATTGCATTCAAATGGGAAGGGTACATATGTCATGCTTGACCTCATGCTTATGTCATAAGCAATGTTTTTAAAACCGGACCGGACAGTGAACGGACGCCTTACTGGTTCACTGGTCGGACCGGTTCAACCGGTCGGACCGTATATAAGAACCGGACCGTATTTATGTAAAAATTATAAAAAAATAAAAAATTTTATAAAGAAGCCGGTTCAACCGGTTCAACCACACGGTCCAACCGCCGGTTCGACCGGTTCAACCGGTCTGACCACCGGTTCACTGTTAAACCGGTTTTAAGCACCGAACCGGACCGGATTGGAGTCCGGTTCCGGTCGAACCGGTCGGACGGCGGTCCGGTCCGGTTTCAAAACATTGGCCATAAGTACGAGACATGTTTTCTTCGAGATTTCCAAGGACATAAAAAGAAGTAAACACTTTTTAGTGTTTAGTTGGATGAGAAAATTAATTAGTTATTGAGGGTAAGCAGATAAAATGTGAATAGAAGTCACATGACTTTCTTTAATGTAGTTTAAAAAAAAGAAAGCTTGATGATAAAAGATACATTTCACATTTTGTATTTAAATCCTGAAGTTTACATGTTTAATGATTATGTTTAATGATTATCTACTTAGGTAATAAAATTTGTTGTAAAAAGTTCTTTGTTATAAAGAGAATCTATAGACTCTAATAAAACAAGGTTTTTGAAGTCACATGTCATTCTATTTAACTACCAATTTAACACATGGCACACTCTTACACCATCTTTATTTTAGTTTTTTGATATATTAAATGCCTATCATACTAGACATTTAATTAAATATATTACCATACTTACATACTGATTTAAATTACAATTTATGGCTTCCATTTAACCTTTTTATATTATGTCAAAAATTCCATTTAATCATATATTAATTCAACTTCTACGGTATTATTTATCAAACTAGCTTTAGTAAACCGTGTATAACACGGGTTGAATAAATAAAATAATAAAAAAATAATATAAACTTTTTTAAAAAAATTTAAACTTCTTTCAAAAAAATAAACATTTTATTTTAAAACAAACCCTATAAAAATGTCATTTTAAAATTTTCCTATTTTAAATCTCAAATTTGATTATTTTTGTTTTTAGAAAATGACTTTTTAAAAATACAAATTTTAAAATATTTCGTATTTTTAAAAAGTTTTATGCTTTAGAAAAGTTTATTATTTTATAAAAAACTATTTATTTAGAAATGACATTAATAAATAGATTTCTTTCTTAATTTATTAAATCTAAAAAGATGTTAAAGAATATTATTAGTAATCAAGATAATTGTTTAATAGGAGAGAGAGACGGAAAAATTTTGGTGAAAATGATTGTGATCCTGCCACGTGTCATCCAAGATACCTTTTTATTAGAGTAGATAGATTCCTTTAACCTTTTATATTATGTGTTAAGAATCTATAAACTTTCCTCTGTTTCTGTATTGTTTTCTAAAATAAACTCCTTTAATTTAGTTGATTTTTATTTTATGATTTTTTTATTCACCAATTTCGATTTCTTACTGTATAATTAATTGATCCAATTATAATATATTTATCAAATATCAAAGACAAGGGACAAGATGTTGACACTAAAGCAATTGAACAATTTGCTACATGGCTTCTTGATATAGGAGAAGGTAATGTTGGTGGTTATAACGATGGTGAGACAACTATTACTATACCTCATGAACTCCTCATCAACGAATCGATCAATCATTTAGCAAGTTTAATTCAATTTGTTTACCTATCCATGTTAGAGAACTACAAAGACAAAAAGTACTTTTATGAGAGAGCAATTTTACACCAAAAAATAAGGTCGTTCATAAAATTAATGATATCTGTTTTTCATTTTTCCCTGGTAATAAGATAAAGTATCTACTTCGGACAACATACGTCAAATGAAACATTTTAATATCCCGTTACAGGAAATTTGCACTCTCCTTATTTTCTAAATGGCCTTAAAATATCTGGATTGCCAAATCACAAGTTAGTATTGAAAGTTGGAGTTCCTGTTGTGCTTCTACGTAGCATCGACCAACAAAATGGTCTTTGCAATGGTACTCGCCTACAAATTTCTATTAGGGAAACAGATTATTGAAGTTGAGATAATATCTGAAAGTAATATTGGATGCCTAACATTTATTGCAAGAATTAATCTCGTGACATCCGATAAATAATCCCTTTCAAATTCAAAAGAAGACAGTTTCTCCTAACTGTTTATTTGCAATGACGATTAACAAGAGTTAGGGATAATTATTTTCAAAAGTTGGTTTGTATTAAAAAGACCAGTTTTCACTCAAGGATAGTTATATGTGACTTTATCAAATGTGAAGATCACAGACGGTGTAAATTACTCATTTTAGATCAAATTGGTAACATTACCAGCGAGACACACAAAACGTTGTATACAAACAGGTGTTTAGACATCTATGAGAAAGTATGAGAAAGTTTTGAGAGTATGAATGCTATTTTAATTCTATTTTCATACTTTGAATTTTCATAATATTTATTATGTAATAAATGTTTAATGAAAGTTTGGTTGTTTAAATCACCCGTGTATCACACGGGCTCTAACCTAGTAAGAAATATTTAATGAATAATGACTAAGGAAAACCCTTAATATCTACCTATTATAATAAAAGAGTAACTTGGTATGACATGTGTCATCACTATAATTCTCCTTATCAAAATTTTATCGCCTCTCTCTCCTATTAAATAATTACCTTAATTACTAATAATATTATTTAATATTTTTAGATTAAAAATTTTTTTTAATAAATTAAGAAAAAGTTTTTATTAAAGTTGTTTCTAAATAAACAAATGTTTATTAATAATTTTTTTCTAAAATATCAAACTTTTAAAAAATATGTTATATTATAAAATAAATGTTTTTAAAAACTAAATTATTTAAAAACAAAAAATAATTTAAGTTAGGAGTTATGATAATGCAATATTTAAAAAAATAATATTTTTATACAGTTTGTTTTAGAATAAAATGTATTTTTTAAAAAAAATTAAAAACAAAGTTAAAAAGGTTGTATAACTGTTTTATTACTTATACTACTTACTCATACGTAATTTCAGTCATATATCTTGAAATATCATTTTATTTTCTATAAATTTTATTATTAATATTTTATTTATTCAACTCGTGTATTACACGGGTTTTCTAAAGCTAGTAATATCATATACAATTCTGTACTTATTTAAATATCACCCGTAGTGATAATAGTTATTAATTTACGGGGTTTCAAGCAACTAAGTATGATTTGCAAATAATAGAGTAACATGTAGGTGAGTTTCATAGATGAAACCACTGCGTGAAATTACAATATTAAAATCATGGCCCAATCACTGCCTGCCAACGCTAAAATGGGATGTTAGACGTTTTTTAGCTTCTCACCCAATCTCACCCACGTCTCCCCCTACCACCAATGTTTTCAGAACCGGATCGGACGTCGAACCGGACGCCTTACTGGTTTGGTGGTCGGACCGGTCTGACCGGTTGGACCGGATTTAACTATATTTAATTATATTTATATGTAATTAAATATAAAGTAATTTTATATGATTTATACCATATTTATAGTTATATATAAAACTTAACTATATTTAGGGTGTGTGTGAATGTATTTTTAGATTATGGTGAACACTTTGTCCCACATTGGTGTGGGAACAAAGTGAAGTTTGGTTTATAAGTAATTGTCTTATCACTCTAGTGTAACTTTATAACATATTTTACCACAGGTGCTACCCGCGCGCAGGGGGGTGCAAAAACGGGGAAAAAGGTTGGATTTTCATCGAACTCGTGCGTACCCGCACGTGTCGCGGACACGAATGCAGTTCACCGGACCGATCCCGGTTGAACCGGTCCGATCGCGGTGTGACAACATTGCCTACACACATCAGTAATTCAAAGAAGAAACTTAAGGGTTGTTTGGCCTATCTTTTAGTTTATGTTTATATTTTAAAATAGTTATTTTTTATTATTTGATAAGTTTTTTTAAGTGTTTGAATTAGCTTATATTCTACAAGTTGGTTATGAGTTAAATCATCATTCTTTAATTTGTTACAGTAATGAGTGCTTCAATCATTATTAATCTATCATCATTTGAGGGTAAATGAGTAACTTACACCCTTACACAAAAATAAGCCTTTTCAAATAACACTAAAAAGCCATTGTAAAATAAGCTTCTAAATTATACATTTATTTTAGAGTAAAGGCTAGAATTGCTTCTTTTGTTGTTATGTTATTAATGGTACTTAGTTAAAGATTCATATAATACATACATTTATATATATACTATATATATAAATAAAAGCATGACTAGGAATGACATGTATTATTTTTCAAGGCATGCTAATATTATTTTTTCTACTAAAAGAATATTGTAGTCATTTAATCACTCACGTCACTTTCTCTTTTCTTTCAAAAGTCAATGCAATTACTTGTAATACTCTTAGTTAAATAGAACCTCGCAAGCAAGCGTGGGTCGGGGAAAACGCCTCTAGTAGTGGAGTTCAAGGCTCCAAAGGGCTACAATCCTTGGATCCAAGGGGTAAACCTTTTACTGGGATAATAAAAGATAAGAGGTCGTGAATTGCATCGTAAGGAGGATGGGGTCTTAATATGGGGGACTAAGCGGGTGTTTGATATGGGCTGACTGGGGTGATCCGGTCAAGGGTTAGCCCGTTTGATTTGTAATCTGACCAGCTGATCGAGATTTAGCTGCCAACTCAGACCTAAAAAAAAAGAAAAAGCTGCTGACACATTCTCCACACACAAACCATCACTACTCTTCTCTGATGAAACAGCCCCTTCTCCAACCGCTGCAACACCCCGCTACCCACCCTCACCGGCGAACCCCCACCGCTGCTTTGCTATGGCAATTACAAAGCATAACCTCACTTCCATAATTCTTCCATCCTCCCTTTTTTGTTCTCGTCCGCCGGCACCGGCAGAGCAGCAGAGACGATCAACAACGAATTACACCGAAACCCCAAATTCATCGACGGTTAATTGCTCTTTCTCCTTTTCCCGTGCTGTTTATATTTCTTTTCTACAAAGTTGCAATTTGTATTCAATTCCATTGCGAATCATAGACCTTTGTGTGACGCGCATAAGGTGTTTGATGTTATGCCTCAGTGAAAACACGTGATAGGATGGTGTAGAAGGGAACACCCACCATTATTTGGCACTCATTAGGTGTTTCATATTATGCCTCAGTGAAAATATTTGAGGGAATGAGTGTATACAACATATTGGTCAAAATTGGTTGCATATGGTGGTCTGGTGGGGCATTATTTGATCTAACAACTGTAGTATTCTTGAGGCGTGTGCTGACAAAAGTGTTCACCTTTCTCTGTTCGGGTGGTATAGAATAGGGATGATGCTAAAGTTTGATCCGATGTTTGTAGGTAGTAAAAGAAAGCTGTAAGTAGCTCAAGATGGCAACATATTCTGCTTCTAGTTTCTTCATGGTATGCACTTAAGGTTGATTGCTTGAGTAATGTAACATGTTTTCTAGTAGCATTATGTGATCAACTAATCACTAATCTTATAGACCTTACTTTGATTTCCTTCTTTAAGTTCTGCTTTTCTCATTGGATTTGATTTTATTAGTGTTGTTATTTAATAAAGGGGTAACGGTATGTTGCTTGGTCAAAGAATTCTGTCGTTTTTTGGTTTAAGTAGATTAAAGTTGTTTTTTTGTTTGAGCTAAATAGTTTATATGAGCAGTTTTAGAAGCACTGAACAAACATTACAATGCTGTAAAATGGATCTTCAAGGGCCGGCAAAGTGTTAAATGCATGATTCCCTCTCTAGAAGTCTTAGGTTTGGATATAACTTTCATGTTTTTGCCTTAACCCCTCGTAGGCCACGGGTCACCTGCCCGTGTAAGCTGTACTGGTACTAAAAGAGTATTTCTGAATCCCTTTGACTTGGAGTAGTTTTGCCAAAGTGTAAGAATCCTGAAATTTGTTTGTAACCATTCATGTTTAGGTACGTGTATGTGGTGTTCATTAAACTTATGTTCCCTGTAACAAGTGTTTGCATGTGTGACTGAACTTACGTCCAACTTAATATATGCTGTTTTTTCAGTTAAAAGCTAAATTTTGCATCTGTAGTCCTTTATGTTCTTAGATTTAATAAGGTTTGCATTTCTTATTTCCATGGAGTGGGGTTCAGAAGACGTTGAATATATGGCTACTTTGCGTGACCAAATTGCAATCAACTGCTTTCAGATGCTTCAAGTTAGATTTGTATGCAAACTCTTGTAATATGTTTAAAATTGGATGTGTGTTTGTTGGGTTATGTGTGTGTTTATTTATGTTTTTTTTTTTTGTATGACATTTGAATTTAAGTTATTATGTTATTTTTTATATTTGACTATTTTATTGATTACACATAGTAGTTAAATTCAAACTCGTCAGAACAGCGGACATATGGTTAAATTCAAATTCATTCAGCAGACTTAGTCAGAACATTATCAAACAGCCAACTTCAGTAAGATCTGACCCAGTCAGAACTTCTTAATGGGTCAGCTTCTTACTCAGTCATATCTTACTCAGTCAGCACAATCAAACTGCCCCTAAGGAATCAATCGATGTCCCACACATGTCGTAATGACATGAAGCAATGGATTACCACCGGCTAGTAACTTGGTAATGATGTGGATCCAACATAAAGTCGTTGAGGGCCGCAAGAGATGTGGATTCGGGAGCAACTAGGAGCTAACACATGCTAGTTTAGCCGCCCTAAGGCGATACAACCCACATCCAATTCTGTTTTGTTCAGCTATGGGTTTCAATATGATCCTATAAATAAAAACGTAATTTAGCCTTGTCTTTCACATCCACTCTTAATCTTTCTTTTTTTCAATTACAAGTCTAAGCTTTCTGAATATCTCGAAAGCTTTGGTTCACGTCTAGCACTTCAAGTAACGTTTAAGTTTAATTGGGTTAATTAAATTTATCTCAAAACAGGATTTGGAGGTCATGACTAGGTTATGTAGTGGGTAATATGGTCCTAGGTTATGCAAAGCGTAATCAAATATGCTTAAACAACAACTAGTCACCTAAAGCCAACTTCGGTGATGATTAACCATTCCTCAATCCTATTCTAGTTATGTAACTAAGCATATCTAAATACTCGATAGGAAACAATTCCAGGATCCTCGTAACCAAGATCATACTAAACTCAGGCGAGTTATCATATTATTTTCAAAATAATATAATCATTTGGTCAACTGGCATTAAACAAAAAATGCATAATACAACATCTTGGTAACATTAAACAAAAATGCATAATATACAATATCTTGGTAAGTGTATAATTGGATACTTTTATGCTTAATGAGAAAATTCAAAATCTAAGGGGATATTCACACAACCCAATTGGGGGGGGGGGGGGGGTGTTTATAGGGCGGTTATGCCTAGTGGGGTGAATGAAACATAGGATGGTTATGTCATATAACACACCCATACCCAACCAATTGACTATGGGACATTGTCCATGCCTTGAGTAGTTGTTATGGAAGTCATGAAAGGCACCAAGCCTCTAGCTTAATACAACTTATATGAGTGCATAACAACCAACTTATTAATAAACTGTCTTATGAGCTTACTAGCAATATGTTCTTTTGAGTATACTTGTGTAGGTAGATGATTGTTAAGCAAGCAGTGAAGATAGTTTTCTTTGGTGGCCTTAGGAAGCATATGAACTTTGAATCTAATTATAATCTAAACTCGATTGTAAACAATGTTTTAAATATCAATTAAATCTTTAGTTGTTGCTTATGCTGCCTATCAATTGTGCATTTCAACCAATCTGTTTTTTAGTTGTAGACATAAAAAGTGCATCTGTAATGTCCAACCTATACACACACATGCATACATACATATATAGGGGAGAGCTTAAGGGAAAAACTTTATACTAAAAACTCAAAAAAACCCTAATTTATGTAATCAACGTTTGAGATCATACAATGACAAGATTATAAATAAATATTGTTTTAAGGATTTAATTAAAATCTTGACAGTATATTAGGAAGACTAAAGTTGGTTTGACCTGAAATATTCTCAGTAACTAAATATCTCCTAAAATATGTATTCTCTCTCTTATCTTACCCCATTTATGACCTTTTGCCACCATTATTGATCTAACTATAATCAAGAAATTAAAAGAAAAGATCAACAACGAAGATGACAAAGAGCAGCCTGATAATCGACTCATGTTTTGTAACTATTAAAATATGCTTACATATAAATAAACCTGCAAGCTTGTGTATATATAGCATGGGTTTACATGTATGTAAAGGAATTGTTTACGTATGAGTAAACACAATTTCAAAAAAGATAGTTGTGAATGAAAAGACGAGAAAATAGAATTGAGAACTCATATTAAAAAGATACTTAAAAATCTTTTGAACTGACGTGCTACTATATGTAGGCATAAGTTCATACGTATGTAAATACATTGTATACATGTATGAACACATAAAACACTAAGATCGAAAAGATGGAGAAGAATAATTGAGAACTCATATGTAACATTACACATAATTTTATCGTTTGAACCACATGCATACGTATATGTAAGCACATGTTATATGTATGCAAATGCATTGTTTATGTATCCATAAACCCAATTTAAAAAGAACTAAAATTGAAATGACGGGGAAGAAGAATTGAGAACTCATACTTAAAAAGATACAACAAGTCTCTTGGTTATGTATATGTAACTTCCTGACATATAGTTTTACATATGTAACTCATAGTTAAATAAATTTGTATATGCGTTACTTTTTGAGTTTATTTAGAGTTTAAAGCACAACTTACGTATATGTAACTCATAGGAGTTACATGTACGTAACTCATAAGTTTATGTGTGTAGCCCCAATAACATAGCACTGGGTTAGTGTGTGCGTGTGAGAGAGATATAGAATTTTAATAAAATAAAAAAATGTCAAAGATCCCTTGTATATCGCTGGGGTTAATTAAAAAAATAATGTTCCTATTATACTTATCTATTATTGTAGAAAAAAAACACATAAATGAAAATACGTTTCTTTGGTTTTCATGACTTTTAATTATACGTATGATTTTCAGTGATCTCTCCTCTACATAAATATGTACGTACGTACGAATAGCATACATACATATATCATCTAGATTTTCTTAATTACTATATAATTAATGATAAGGTAAATGAATAGCGTACTTTTGATATTTTAAATTTTAACCATATAGTTTAAGTATTTCACTTTCAATCTTAACTTTTATTTAACTTTGGCCGTTAAATTTTAATATCTTAAAGTTTGGGCTAGTAAACAATAATAGTGAAGTTTTTTTGAGTTTGGCTACTAAAGTTTAATAATTTGAGTTTCACCATCAAACTTTAATTTTATAGTTTTCAACAAGTGGGAATATAACAACCCAAGTAACGCAGCGTGCATGTGAAAAAATTGACCGAACTCTCTCCCTGTAGCGTACGTGTCTCTAGCCACTAAAGTTTAGGATCTTAAAATTTGGTCACTGATTTATCTGTTAACAATTAAGTTTAGGATCTTAGAGTCTGGTCACAAAACTCTTTATAATGAACTTTTATTTTGAATATTATGAAGTTACGCCAACAAACTTTGATTTTATGGTTTCCGACGAGCCGAACAAATAACGGCCGGACTCCCGTCGCGTAGCGAAGAGAGGAAAAAACTGGTTGAGATTGTTTTAAAAGTAGATTTTTTTAAGAAAACTAAAAATCACATATATAATTAAGAAAATTAAAAAATCAAATCTCTACAAATTTCAAAATTTCTGAAGCAATGTCAAGAAAAATATTGTGTTATAATGAACTAGTTGGTCACAAAACTCTTTATAATGAACTTTTATATATTAATAATGTCAAAAATATTGTGTTATATACATAGCCCATAATTTTACATATATAAATATGAAATAGGAAGTAGTTATTACATGTGTATTACAGTTAGTACACCGTGTATTGCACGTATTGAATAAAAAAATAAAATAGTTATTAACAAAAAGTAATGAATTATAAAACGATCATTTAACATAAGATATGATTGATATTACGTGTGAGTGATAAAAAACGGTATCATTTTTTAATTTTTTTTAATTTTTTTGTTTTTTTCAAAAAGTTTTGGGTTTTAAACAATTTTTTCAAAACAAACCGTTTATAAAAAAAGTGTCATTTTTAGTAATTTATTTATTATAACTTTAAAATTTAATTACTTTTGTTTCATAAGAAATTAATTTTTAAAAGCCACAGGTTTTAAAATATATTGTGTTTTTAAAAGTTTGATATATTTTTTAAAAATTTCTTATTTTATAAAAAAAATATTTTTTTACGAATTGCATTTGTAGAAAAATTCTTTTTAAAAAATTATACTTGTAATATGAAAAGAATTAAATAATTTCATTTGTAGTTAATGTAATATTTATTAAGAGAGAGAATAAGAAAATAAAACTTAGTATCTCTAAAATTATGACAAGTGGTATAGAAAAACCTTATTTTATTAGTATTGATAGATGTCAATAAAAATATTGTGTTATATATACATAGCCCATAACTTTACATATATAACTTGCACTTACATATATTTAACTATTTGCTTTTTATAGTTTTGTATAACTTTTGGTTTAAATATGATACTTAAGAGGATAAGGGGTTGTTCGTTTTCGTTTGACCCGGGTGATCTGGCTGACTCCGTCAACCGGTCAGCCTGTTTGATGTTGCTGATATCGCGTCTGACCGGGTCCTGATCGGCTGACCCACACTTAGATTTCAAAAGCTTTGACCGAGACAATTGGCCTGGAGAAGAAAGGGGCGAGAAGCACCTCCAACCGGCGACCCTCTCCTCCGCGAACGGCGACCCTCTCCTCCGCGAACGGCGACCCTCTCCTCCGCGAACGACGACCCTCTCCTCCGCGACCACCTCTCCCTCCAGCGCCCCTCTTCTCCGCGACCACCTCTCCCTCCAGCGCCCCTCTCCTCCGCGACCACCTCTCCCTCCAGCGCCCCTCTCCTCCGCGACCTTTCTCCGCCGCGACCCCCTCTCCGCCGCGACCCCCTCTCCGCCGCGACCCCCTCTCCCCCGCGACCCCCTCCCCCCGCGACCCCCCTCCCCCCCGCGACCCCTCTCCCCCGCGACACCCTCTCCCCCGCGACCCTCTCCCCCGCGACCCTTTCATATGGTGTTCTTGAAATGGGATTTGATAATGTGTTGTTGAAGATGATTGGTATGATAATTTTTATCATTTAGCAGAGTCAGTCAGATACTGAATCAAACAGCCAAGTTTCAGTTAGATGCAGACTCAGTCAGAAAACTGGATCAGCTTCTGACTCAGTCAACGGTAATTAAACAGCCCCTAAGTAATCTTCCCATTTTCTCTCTCCTATAAATTTAATTATCTCCCAACGTTTTGTACAAATGCATTGAATTGTTCTTATTTAGAAAAAAAAATAACTACGCAATAGAGATGTAAAAGTAGAGTTATAGATGGAGTGTATAAATTTTGACAATGGTGGACGTAATATTTTGCGTTTTTCAACATAAAAAGTATTTTTAATGTAAGTATTAGAGGACTATTAGAGGGGTATACGCCCCGCATAGGACTATACGACCCCCTATACGACGCGTATGGGGCTATACGACCGTATAGAAATTTAGGGTGTTAATTTATAATTTTAGTGTTTCTATATATCCATACCCTTAATTTATCAATGCAATAACAGTACATTACAACCTTTTAAAATAAAGGTACATGTGTTTAAGCTTGTCAAACATCATTCTTCTTGTTTAATTTATTAGAGTATTCACACTAGCTTGTTTATCCTCATTTTTATATTTGCGTTAAAAACATCACTTTTTTACTATCTCTTTCAATTAAATAATATTTTTATATCTTTATTATTACATTTTATCTCTTCTCCACTCACAACCATTTTTAAAATTCTAAAAAATTTATGGGATTGTACCGTGTTTCTCAATTGGGAAAATCACGATACAATTTTATAATTTCTCTATCATTTGCTTACAACCACTCGCTAATGATATAATACATACATTCACATTAAAAAAGAAATCTACTTTAAATGCTCTCGGAGGAGTGAAACCTTTTACATTTCTAAATATATAAAGTTTTCAAATTCTTTTTTTTTGTAACTTCTCCACCAGCAATCACATCATTTCAGATAAGGACTTTCTCCATTTGCCCGACAAATGCTATGTCTCCAAATCTGTGTTAGGGAAACTTTATTTTCAATGCATTATCATACACATACGCGTTATAATCTTATCAAGATATATATTTATCTTCAGTCTTTTCAAAATACCTTTAATATATCATCATCACTCAATCTACTTGGTTTTTATTTGTATTATATTATATTATAATAGAACAATTAAAAGATTCATTTACAATTTACAAATTATGAACAAAAAATACAGTCCACTGAACTAGACACATTTACCTCACACATCTCTATCTTCTTTTTATTCTTCTTGGGTGCTGCATTCTATCTACAAAGTTCTGACTTTGTTATATTCATTTTTAAAAAGTGAAAACAATATAAACACTACAAGAAATCTTATTATTAGTGGCACCACTATTAGCGGCGACAACCCCAAAGTCGCCGCTAATAAGGTCCGATCCTTACAGCGCATTTCAATCTTCTGGACGTCGATCAAACGTAGATCTGATAGCTCAGATTTCATCGTACAAAAAGGCATTAGCGCGACGCCTTTAGCGGCGACGCTGTTATCCCAAATAGCAACCGATCGCGCGACATTCTACATTTCCCTCCCCCCTTTAGCGCTCTGATTTCACTCCACCCCACGCCGACGCCTGCACCCTTCGCCGACGGCCACCCCTCGCCGGCCGCCACCCGTCCTCTTCGGTCCGCCCTCACCGGCCTCAGATCATCGCCTCCACCCCTCGCCGTCCGCCGGCCGACCAACCCCTCATCACCCTCATATCATCGCGCACGACCACCCCTCGCCGGCCCTCAGATCATCGCCAGCCGACCACCCCGACACCATCGATCATCACCGACCACCCCTCACGGTCCGCCGGCGAGCTTCAGCTTGCTCCCTCACCGGACCACGCATCCCTCGCCGATCGTCGCCTGCTGCGTACTCGACCGTCACTGCTAAAGGCTACTTCCACCGTCACGCGATTGTCGCTGCTGTTGCTACTTCACTGTCGTCGCTAAATCTGTCTTTGAAGGTAACTTTTTTTTGTTTCTTTCTTAGATTTTGGTTCTTGTAAGAGTAGTTGTAAAATATACTGTTATTTGTCTTAATTTTTGCTGGATTGTATGTGAAATTAAGGATAGTGAATTGATTGGAGTTGTATTTGTGTATTTTGTAGTTTGAATGGAAAAATTTAGGTATTTTGCAATGTAGTTGGTTAAATTAGTTGTTTAGTTGGTTAATAATTAACTGATTTATATATGGTTAGTCGGGTAGTTATGGTTGTGAAAGTTGTTGTTGTTATGGTTTAATTAGTTGTTTAAAATTAGTTGTTTAGTTGGTTATATATAGTAATGTCACATTACTATTGGGCTATATGTCATTTGAGAAACCATTAATCACTTATGTAAATTTGATCACTAAGGGTATAGTCTAGTGGTATTAGTGTCCTACTCAACTAAGTGGTTGTAGTTTAAATATTATAACATAAATTTAATGATTATTTTCTGATAATAAAATGATGCTTGAAAAAACTTATGTTAATTCAAATAGCTGATGTAAGAAAGTTGATGGATGAACAATTTGATTAGGCTACTTATGTTTGTTACAACATTTAGATGATTTTTAACATCGAATTTTTGTATTATAACTAGATAATGACTAGCAAGTAACCAACAACAATAAAAACAAACTATTACATATACAATAGGGACTTTTGTATCAAACTTGTTCTTAGTTCGTTATAGTTGATTTGATCTGAGTTAATTGACTCATGTAAATATTAGTTGCTTTTGAGGTCTAGGTAATTCGCCTGAATAAATTTCATTTTATATTCATGTAGTTTGGTAGCATGTATGTATATATGCACATACAGTTTGAGTCACTAAGGGTATAGTCTAGTGGTAATTAGTGTCCTACTCAACTAAGTGGTTGTAAGTTTAAATATTATAACATATAAATTAATGATTATTTTCTGATAATAGACATGATGCTTGAAAAAACTTATGTTAATTCAAATAGCTGATGTAAGAAAGTTGATGGATGAACAATTTGATTAGGCTACTTATGTTGTGTTACAACATTTAGATGATTTTTGTAACATCGAATTTTGTATTATAACTAGAATAATGACTAGCATGTACAATCGCGTATTTGTGTTAAATAAAAATAAATTTTGTTGAATACGTTGATGTTGAATTCAAATTTCAATAATCGTTAATAACATAATAATAAATAATATAATAATAATAATAATAATAATAATAAAAAAAATATAATAATAATAATATAATAATAATAATAATAAAATAATAACTACTATTGATAATAAGTAAGGATTATTAAATATATATATATATATATATATATAACATGTATTAAAAAAATTGGAATTATAAGTCCAGGGGCTGTTTCTGACAATTTAGAAACTTAATAAGAAGTTTCACACATAAAATGTTAAATTTGAAACCGCAGGGACTAATGGTGTAATTTTTTTAAAACCCGGCCTTCCACCCCCGTTTTTCCGGTGAGTCGCCGGCGAGACGACCGGCCAAACTCCGGCGAAGCGCGAAAACACCAAAATTTCACCATTTCGACTCGCAAACCGGTTCCAGTACACTCGTGGATGAGATTCGAACCTCATGAACTCATTAAACACGTTTAAACATCAAAATAATCGGATCCAAAGTCACACATCGAACTCACAAGATCCCACGACCAAAAATCATCAAATTATTCCAATGTGAACCACATCACCCGAAAGTTTCCTTGGATCCAATCTATGTTGAATTCCAACACCAAACGTGTTGAATTAGTCAAATTAACGGCTAAAAATCTTACTTTTATCTCGGATTCTAAACCGACAAAGAAACCCACTCAACACACTTGTAATAACAAATTGAATTCATATCAAACATTTCTCAGTTCCGAACCTACCTGTACTTCAATTCATCTGAAAACACACACACATCGAATTGATCA